>PVKU01000227.1:499505-617596 GCA_004027475.1 Anoura caudifer
GGGGCGGTACAGTGCAGAGGGGGTCAGATACACGGCGACAGGAGGAGATTGGACAGTGCGGTACACACATGGAGTATCATAGAATCGGACACTTGAAACTATATAATCTTATTAGCCAATATCGCCCCAATAAATTTCATTTTAAAAAGAAAGGAAAGAAAAAAGGATGGAGAGGTGAAACCGTGTCTGCCGTGCAGGGAAAGAGATAGGACTGAAGCTCTGGTTATTCTCCTAAGTGGGGTTTGTGTGCGTGTGGGGAAGAAAAAACGCTGCTTTAAGGACCTGATTGCAGAGCGGGGCGGAGAGTTGGGGGTGGCGGCCTTCTTCGCTTGGGCCATTGGTTAAGAACTTAGGAGGATTATTCATACACTTACATAATGACAAACTGACGACCATTCCGCGCCTCTCCTCCCCTCCCTTATCAACAAGTCTAAAGGGAAGAGAAGTAACGCTGCCTGCCACACACTCACCGTGAATGTAGACACTGGGCTCTGTGTTTGGTGCCCAGTCCCCGGGGCAGACGAGAGAGCAGCGGCATGCATCTTGTCCCAGCTATAGGCCAGGCTTCTGGCGCAGGTCTGCTTTCCTCTGGGACCTCAGCTGCACCTCTAAATTGCCTCTGCTCGAGCTGCACCAAAGTTACCCTGCCATTCTGGACTCTTGAGTGACACGGCCTCAAGCTGACCCCGTGGGAACTTCGCCACGCTGATGGCCCAGTGAAGAAGGGGTATCCGCGTAACTCTACCCCAGGTCAAGCCAGTGTGTCTGGAAGGTGAACACACCCACGCTGCTGATGTGTATCCTGGCCCACATCTGCCTCATTTGTAGTCACACAGTGCATGTGACAGCTACCGTACTTCAGAGATCCTCTCTCACTCCAGCAAAGGGCCACACACACTCCTTGCTTTAATGAAATATAGTTGACATATAATTGACATATAACATTATGTAAGTTTAAGTTGTACAACATGTTGATTTGATACACCTATATACTGCAAAATGATTACCACCGTAGAGTCAGCTAATACCTTCATCATGTCACATAATTGCCATTTCTTTTTTGTGGTGAGAACATTTAAGATCAACTTTCCCAGCAATTTTCAAGTACTTAGTGCAGTATTATAAACTGTAATTACCCTGCCACACGCTGGTTGCCCAGAACTTGTTCATCTTGTACCTGGGAAGCTGTCCTCTGATCAGCATCTCCAAATTTTCCTCACCCTTCTGCCCCAGTAATCGAGCTGAAATCTCTCCTATTTTACCTTCTTATTTGGTCTTATTTTTATTCCTTAGGGGTTTAAGAGAAATCTAATATTTCCATAGAGTTATTCTTCAGACAATTGAAAAGTGTAGTTTCATGTACACCACCTCCTCTTTTGCGGGTTGTGAGTTCACAATGTCAATTTCTCCCATCATTCATCCTGTATCTTGGCTTTGAAAATTTTTTTTAATTCTTTTAAAATTTCCACTTTGAGCTGGCCATTTAAAGCAGTACGATGCCAAGTTCTGGGGACTGCATTTTAAAAGTAGAAACCACCATCTTCTATATCCTAAACATTTAAAGAAGCCTACAATTATATGGTTTTTAGAAATGTTTTTAGTAACAAAATACCATTTCATCATGTCATGCAAAATGTAAATAGAAATTGCTGTTTTCCCAACACTGTTCAGTCATGTCTTGCTCTCTCCCCGTCTTCTTCTCATTAATTAAACTTTTTATTTTAATTCACATGCCATTATAAAAAACAACACAGAGACATCATGGACACTGTTAAGCCAGTTTCCTCCGATGGTAACAACTGAGAGTGTTACACCCAGCATAATGACATCAATGCAGTTACCACACCAAACATTGTTACCTCAAGGATCCCTCGCGCCGCCCTTTTAGAGCCATGTCCGCTTCCTTCCTGCCCCAACCTCTTCTCAAACCCTGGCAACAGCTACACTGTTCACCGTTTTCACAATGCTGTCATTTCAAGCATGTTATATAAATGGAAACAGATAGCGTGCAATATTTCGGGAGTGGCTTATACAGTCAGCGTCGTTCCCAGGAGACTCATCTCAAATGTTGCATTAGTCAATAGATCATGTCTTTTTACTGCTGACTAGCAGTCCACAGGATGCATGTATCAGTTTATTTAAACATTCACTCATCGAAGGACATCTGCATTGTTTCCAGTTTGGTGCTATTAGGAATAAAGCAGCCATTAATGTGTGTGCACAGGGTGTTGTATAAACACAAGTTTTTCATTTCTCTGGGGTAAATTCCCAGAAGAGCAATTGCTGGTTGCATGTCTACTTTTTCTTTTCTTTTTTTTTTTTTTACATTTTACATTCCCACCAGCAATGTGTGAAGGATCCAGTTTCTCTGCCTCCTGACCAGCCTTTGCTGGTACTATTTTTTTTTTTTTTAATTTTAAGCCATTCTGATAGTGTATAGTAATATCTCATTGTGGCCTTAATCCACTTAACCCTAGTGGCTAATGATGTTAAACATCTTTTCATGTGCTCATTTGTCATCTGTGTATTCTCTTTGCTAAAATTTTTCATGTCGTTTATCCGTTTTCTAATTGGATTGTTTGTTTTGACTGTTGAGTATTCTAAATGTTCTACATATTTATCCTTCATTGAATATGTGCCTTCCAAATATTTTTTTCCAATCGATAGCATTTTTTTCCCAACCTCAACAGGATTTTTCACAGAGGAAACATTATTAATTTTGCTGAAATCTACTTTACCAATTTTTAAAACTTTTATGGGTAGGGCCTTTGCAGTCAAGTCTAATAACTCTTTTGAGGCCTAGTCTTAAATTCCTTCGATTTTGTATTTTTTTCCAGAAAGTTTTGTATTTAAGTGTGTAAGGTTTATGTTAAGGTTGATTTTTGTTTTTGTTTTTCAATCTATAGTATCTAATTGCTAAAGCACTTTTTGTTGAAAGTTTATCTTTATCATCCCTCCATTTAATTGCTTTTGCATCTCTGCCAAGAATCAGGCATGTTTGTATTGCACTGTTTTAGATTCTCAACTCTATTCCATTGATCTGGGCATCTCTACCTTTGGGAAAACAGTACTCTCTTCCTTATGGCAGCTGTATAGTAACTGATCGTATAGCTAATGGGTAAACTGATTCCTCCCATTTTAATCTTTTGTTCCTGAAGTGTTTTAGCTATTCTGGTTCCTTTGCCATCCCGTGTAAATTTTAACACAATCTTCCCTGTATCTATACATGAAATTTGGATGGAAATTGTGCTCTATGTGGATAGTCATGCACCCAGAAACAATATTTCTGTCAGTGGTGGGCCACATATACAGCAATGGTTTTATAAAATTATAGCGGAGCTGAAAAATTCCTATCACTGGGTGAATTACTAGTGATCACAATCAAGCAGCATTACATGTCACTCGCATGTTTGTGGTGAAGCTGGTGAAAATACACCTGCTGTACTGCCAGTCGTATAAAAGTACAGCAGATACAATTAGGTACAGTGCATAATACCTGATAATAATAATAAATAACTATGTTACTGGCTTATGTATGTGCTATACTATACTTCCTATCATTATTTTAGAGTGTGCTCTTTCCACTTATTAAAAAAACGCTGTAAAACAGTATGCCGTGTTATGTCAGCAGCCTTATGCATCTTGTACTTACTGCGTCTCTTGACCGCTTCCTTTCTTGTGCCAGGTTTAATCTCATGTTGTTTTATACATTACAGTGCCCAAGCATTCGCACAATTACAAAATTGCCTAATGGCGCATTTCATTTCTCCGAACGCATCCCCGTCGTTAAGGGACACGTGACTGTATCAATTCGGAAGAACAGATATCTTTAATATGTTGAGTTTTCCAAACCATGACCATACTGTATCTATTCATTTATTTAGATCTTTGATTCCTTTTCATCAGAGTTTTGTAGTTTTTAGCATATATATACTTTCCATGTTGATTTGTTAGATTTATACCATTTTAAATACCTGTAAATTATATTTTTAATTTGAAGTATCCAAATGTTTGTTGCTAATGTATAGAAATACCATTGACTTGTGTATGTTTCTGTTATATTCTGCGTTTAGTGTGGGGCCCGTAGTAGTCCCTGCACCGTGTCACGGGAAGGGTTTCTATCTGCTCTTTGCCCCGCACCCGCACCACAGGGGCACAGCACTGGTGACCCTGTAAGCTCTTCCTACCCCTCTACCAGAGCCAGCATTGTTGCTTCTCTCTTAGTGGCTTACGTGTTCGCTTCCTAAGAGTAAATGGTCTCGGGAAGTGGGTGATGTTTCGCACTTGTCCCCTCGCGGCAGCTTCTCACCTCTTTCCTGTAAGCTCCTAGCGGAGACTCATGGAAAAGAACCAAAGAGTGAGTACGAACTCCGTTTTTGTCTGGGCTCCCAGATACTCTAAAATGATATACAACTTAATGCTCAACACTTAGAAATGTTGTTAAAATTTCAGATGATTTCTTCCTACTTGCTTCTACATCTTTCTCTGGTGTTATGGCAAACCGGAAACAATTTGAGTTTCCTAATTTCCCTCAAACAGGTTTATCACTCTAAAATTAGCTTCATCTGGTTACTTTGCAGCCTCAGATCTGGTGGGTTCAGAAAATGTATGATTTTGTACATTATTAAACTTTTTCTTTTTGTTAGGATTGGTACAATATTATCTTGGAGCTTTCTAGTTGCTAAGTGGAGGTAGAACTCTTTAGGACATATAACCAGTTCACAAATAATACTAATTAGAAACAAAAAATATATATTGGGCTTTATAGTTAATGATGTTTATTTTTTAGTAGACCATTAAGAGCATGAATAAGCCAAAGAGTGGAAGGTGGTATTTCCTACATCCATAACCAACAAAGGGTTCAAACCCAAAGTATATAAACAATTCCCACAGATTAACAACAGCAACAAAAGAGAAAGATGGGAAAGAGTGAATAAGCACTTTACCAGTGAGTTTACCCAAATAGCCAATAAACACATTAAAGGTACATAACCTTATCTGTCATCAGGGAAATGCAAAGGAAAGGCATAATTAGGTACTACTACACACAGAGAAGAATTACTAAAGTTACAAAGATAATATATAACCACTTTGAAAAAGAGTTTGACATCATCTGTTAATGCTGGACTTATGCTACCACTATGATCCAACAATTCATTTTCTAGGTATGTAACAAATAGAAATGTGGAGAACCCTGTCTGGGGGGCTTGGTTGGTTGGAGCTGTACATGAAAAATTTGTGGCGTCGATTCCTGGTCAGGGCACATACTTAGGTTGCAGGTTCAATCCCCAGTTGGAGCATGTACAGGAGGCAACAAATTTATGTTTCTTTCTCATAGCAATGTCTGTCTGTCTGTCTATCTGTTTCTCTCTCTCTCTCTCTCTCTCTCTCTCTCTCTCTCTCTCATGAATAAACATATCCTCAAGTGATGATTTAAAAAAAAAGAAAGGTGGGGAGTGGAAGGGTGTTAGGATGAGAGATGCGTGTGGATATTTACATTAGCACTATTCTTGACTGCAGAACCTGAAACAACTCGAATGTACCACAGTACAATGGATAAATTGTGGTAAATTCATCTGATTAATACTATGCATCATTGAGAATGAACTACATCTATACTTGACAATATGCTATTGAGGGGAAAACTCAGGCACAAGTGAATAGGTACTGTATAACTCCACTTACACAGCATTAAACCCTGGCAAACCTAATTTAGGAGATTAGAAGTCAGTATAAGAGGTACCCATTGGGAAGAAAGTTGACCTTGTGAGGGTACAAAGGATCAAGAGGAGGCTGTTGTGCAGGGAGCTGGCCACATGAATGAGTTCACTCTGTAATAACTAACCGAGCTGGACACCTACTGTCTATGCACCTTTCTCAGTAAGTTATGCTTATTAACAAGGGTTATTTTTTAAAACTGTCCCATTTTTCCCTTTTCCCTGCCCCCAATAAAGGACAAGTGGCCTTCCAGGATGGCCAATGAAAAATGAGATTTTTCGAAATCTCGCTTTTGAGATTTTTATCAGCATGCATTAGTCATGTACTGAATCCAGTTATTTTTGAAGAGCTCTCTGTGGCAACGTTAGATAGCCTTCCTCTCTTGCTGTTGTAAAAATCACAGTCAGGAGCTGCAGCATTTTACAACACCTTGACAGTAGCATCTTAAGGTTTATTTTCCTCAATTCACAGTAAGTGTCTCAATTTTGTGGTTCCAGCAACATATTTCTACAACTTTATTAACAACATATTTATGTTCATGGCTTTCAAGCCTAATGAAAGCCCATCTTTCCAGTGGACACAGGAACTGTCCAATAAGAGCCGCCTGATGTTCGGGAGTTCTGGATTTCCATCTTACTACTGATGGATGTGAACTATGCCTTATGTCAGGATGCCTGGTACCTTGAAATACTCTGTAAAAAGGCTATGGAAGCCAGATGTCAGCCAAGCCCTGATGCTGGGTCCCCATGGGGTTTGTTATCTTTATGGTCATTTCCAGTTCTGCACTGGGGCAGGACCCTTCATCTCTCTTAGGTCTCAGTTCCCAGTCTTAATCTTCTGTGGCAGAGAGAAATTTAAGATAAGACTCATGACTGCCCTAGCCAGGTGGCTCAGCTGGTTGGAGCATCATCCCCTACACCCACTGGTTGTGGGTTTGATTCTCCTTCAGGGCACATACCTAGGATGTGGGTTTGATCCCTGGCCGGGGTGTGTCCAGAAGGGAACTTACCAATGTTTCTCATCTCTCTCTGTCTCATTAATAAACATATCCTCGGGAGTTTAAAAAAGAAAGAGGGCCCTATGACCTCTGACCCCTGCATGTTGTAGCAGTAATGAAGGTTACTAGTCAATTGACTTTGAGATAATCAAAAAGAATACTATCTGGGTGGGTTGAACCCAATTACATGATCCCTGTAAGAAAGTTTTCTCCAGAAGATAACAGGAGAGATATTGTAAGCAGGAAAAGGATCCAATACACCCTTGTTGACCTTTGAAGATAGAGGGAGCCAGGTGCCAGCACTGGAGTGACCTGCAGTTGCTGAGAATAATACCCAGCTGAGAGGCAGGACGTTGATTCTGCCAGAGCAAGACTGGGTTCTGCTCTCAGCCTGGCAGCCTTTGGAAGCAGATTCTTCCTCAAAGCTTCCAGACAAAAACCCAGACCCAGGGGCAGCTTGATCATGGGCTTGTGAGAACCTAACTCTGTCAAACCTGCCCAGATTTCTGACTTACAGAACCATGAGCTAATAAATGGGTATTTATTATAAAAGCTAGTCTTCTGTAATAGAGTGGTGAGCTAATAAAAGGATGCTATTTTAAGCAGCTAAGTTTGTGGTAATTTGGTATGCAGCAACAGAAAACAAATACTCCCTCCCAGATGTGAAATTCAGCACCGTTTTCTTTTATTTCCATAATGCAGCACACAAATGTGTGTACGAAGACATTTTTGTTTTTTACAGACTTTTAATAGAGATTTAAAAGGTACTTATTAGAAATGTATTATGGATTTTTGTAACAATTAATTAAAATTTTGAACTTAAGATTACCTCTAAATCCACATGACCATGTATGCCAAATCAAGAATCAACTTAAGTTCAGAAATTCATTTTTCAAGCTATTTCCTGGAACTGTATTAATTTAATTTCAAGCTATTTCCCTGAATTGTATCAGCTCAAAGTAAGTGTCATACTTGGTGCTAACTAAATGGCACCCTTCTCACCAGATGGTCAGTTTACATGCGTGATCTGACCATCTTTACAACAACCCTGTGAAGCAGTGATTGTTATGCTTAACCTGAAGATGAGAAACTGTGGGAGTGGAGGGGGTGGGGCAGGGGAGAGCAATGGGGCAAAAGGCGGGACAGCTGTAACTGAAAAACAATAAATAAAATGAAAAAAATACAATTTCCTTTAAAAAAAAAAAAGACAAAGAAAAACATGAAGTCCAAAAAATTTCATCAGTTTTGTTTAATGTCACATAGTAAAGCAGAATTAGAAGTCAGTCACTCCAAAGTTAAATATTTGACTCTTAAAACTGTCACACTTTGCCATCTCTCACAAGTTCATGAATAATAATAATTACCCTATGAGTGTCATGCTATGTTCTCTCAAACTCTTTGGGTAAAATTGCAGTTGATAGAATGATTACCTTGAGCATTGCGATCACTTCATGAATGAAGTTATTCTAAAGGCCCTTGAAAAACCTTATATGTATATATGTATAATGAGGGTCATGGAGAGAATGTACTCATTTTGCAAATATTTTTGCTTGACATTACTGTTCTATGCACTGGTAGTTGGAGGCTTAAGTAACAATTAAACTTAATTTAAATTTAAGACAATTTAATTGTTGAGTGATGATAATTAAAGTATTTTGATCACAACAAAGAATCCTGCCTCCTCTGGTTCTGTATTTCACCCTCCTCCTATGTTTTGAAAATAAGTACTGTTATATCTATGTTAAGCAAAAGCATTTCTGCTAAATATAACAACGCATTTTAAATTCAGGTGCTGCAGGTACTGAGATTCTGACCCATTAAACTGCTTCCTTTTGAGAAGGAATAAATTCTCTCTTGTCACTGCAATGCCACAGACACCTGGAGATGTTTTCACGAGATCTGATTTACCTGAATTAGAGCCCTACTAAGGAGTTAGATTTGAAAATGAGCTTTTTGGATTGTCTACTTAAGGGAGTAAGGAAGGTAAGGATGCAGAGCGAAGGAAAGGAGGGGTGTCTGCTGAGAAAGCCATTTCAGGAGGGGCTCAGCCCTTCCGCAGCCTGCTGCTCGTGGTGTGCGCAGTTGGCAGAGCGAGGAACCAGGTTTACCTTGTGAAATGCAGGGTGGTTCTTAACATGAAAGTAAATTTAAAGTTTGGGGATGAAAGATTTATATATGTATCAGGTATATATATTTAATGTATGTATTATATAATATATAATATATATTGACATATAAATCTATATATAAAATCTGTATCTATATACATATGTATTTCATATCTATAACATCTATATCTATAAATATAATATATTAACCATATATAAATATATAAATATATAGTTAATATACATTCATTTTACAATAAAGTATTAGAGCCTTGCTCTTTGAATAAAACATGGAAGAATTAAAAGTGAACCTGTTATAAAATCAGATAATTAACTAAGCATCTGTCTTTCTTGGTCCATTTCATTATTAGGGAAAGAATATCCAAAATCTTTATAAAACCTGAAGCAAACTATAAGTAGAAGATGGTAATTTCATCTACTTATTTCCCTGGCTAACACAAAATATCAATTAGAGTTCTGATCTTGATACTACATTTCTAAAGTACCAAAAAGGGGCACATTGTAGAATTTATTCATCTGTAGCAAATTGTTTTTCCTACTTATGTCTTGTTGAATTATGCTACTGATGAATAAATATGCTAAGTGTGAGTTTAGGTCAGAATTTAAATATTATAACTAGTGAATATTGACAGAGAGCCTAAAAGTAAATAGCAAATAAAAATAAAGAAAGCTGAAAAAATATCCCAAGCAGTTGTAATACTTCATTGTGCCTAGCCTTTGATTATTGGGTTTCCAATAAAAATTGTACATGTCTATCATCTGGATCCAAACATCAACTGTCTTTTAAAATATTTTAATTACAGTTTGTAATCAATATTATTTTGTATTAGTTTCAGGTGTACAACATAGTTTTAGACAATCATACACTTTGCAAAGTGCTCCCCGTTATTTCTAGTACCCACCTTGAATTATACATAGTTACCACGTAATGTTGACATACTCCCTATGCTGTGCCTTACTTTCCCTTGACTATTCTGTAACTACCAGTGTGTACTTCCTAATCCCTTCGCCTTGTTCGCTGAGCCCCCAATCCTTCCCCCCTCTGGCAGCCATCAATCTATCTCTGTATCTGTGAGTCTATTTCTGTTTTGTTTATTTATTTACATTGTTCTTCAGATTCCACATATAAGTGAAATCATATGGTATTTACCTTTCTCTGACTGACTTATTTCACTTAGCCTATCCTGCTAGGTCCATCCATGTTGTCACAAATGGCAAGATTTTGTTCTATTATGGCCAAGTGGTATTCCACTGTGTATATGTACCACATCTTTTTTATCCACTCACCTGTTGATGGGCACTTGGGCTGCTTCCATATCTTGACTATTGTAAACAATGCTGCAATGAACATAGGAGTACTTATGTTCTTTCAAATTGGTGTTTTGTGTTTTTTGGGGTATATAGCCAGAAGTGGAATCACTGGGTCACAGGCAGTTTTATTTTAATTTTTTAAGGACCCTCAATACTGTTTTTCACAGTGGCTGCACCGGTCTGCATTCCCACTAACAGTGCACGAGGGTTCCCTTTTCTCCGAATCTTATTCATCTCTCGTTTATTGATTTACTGGTGATAGCCATTCTGAAAGGTATGAAGTGATATCTCATTGTGGTTTTAATTTGCATTTCTCTAATGATGTGTGACATTGAGCATCTTTTCCTATGTCTATTGGCCACCTGTATGTTCTCTTTGGAGAAGTGTTTATTCTGGTCCATGTTTTAATTGGATGGTTTGGTTTTTTTGGTGTTGAGTTGCATGAATTCTTTATGAATTCTGGATGTTAACCCCTTATCTAAACATAACTATCTTTAAATGCCACTAAATTCAGAATGAGTGAAATATGAAGTTTTTTGACATGGAACTGAACTCATGAAATATCCTTCAACATTTGCTGAATGACTACATTAATTTGACTGAAGAACATTTAATGCTTTGGAGAAAGTATACTCCTCCAAATGGTACATTTCCAGATTTTTAAAAATGTTCTTCGTTATGAAACAAGCAGGTTCTTCTAGGAAGCAGGTTGTTTCTGCACTAGAACACATTACTTATTGAACTCCATGTACTCTCTAACAAAAGGGATGCTACACTTTAAAAAAGATTTGAATGTACTATAAACTCTTATTCCCTCTAAATCATAACTCAGAACAGTTTTTCCTTGAGGTGAACTTATGAAAAATAATAGTTAGAGGCTGAATTTCTTTAATGCCCAATCATAATTGCTATTAGTTTTCAAAGGGAAAAATGTGTTTGCATCTCACCCTGCCCCCCCCCAAAAAAAAACCACTTTTGCTAATTCAACATTAGTTTTTATCCAGATGGAACAACTACTTCAATGGTTAACATGAGTCATTATGACACAACTTAATATGGTAGTCTTTCTTCATTAATGTGACAATGGATTTAATTAAGTTAGTTTAACCTGATGTAGTCACTCACCTGCTCTAATTTAATCCTTTGGGAGCTACTAAGAAACTTATGCTTAACCTACACTTATGAATGAAACACATGTGTGCTACCCTGCATTTGTGTAGGGACTCACATTGCAACATTTCTCAGATGAAATGGTAAAGGCAACAAAAAATCAATAGGCAATAGAAATGGTGTCAGATCCAATGAACAACTTGGCGGTTAGGAGGCCTGATACAATAATGCTTTGTAGCTCTAAATGAAGGCACTGAACACTGAGAAGACCTTGACCAGCTCCATATTCGTGAAGATGAGCAGGTTCCAGTTTTGAGTTCCTTTTATGTTTATGAGGTAAAGGAAATTCTAAAGGCCTCTCACCTAAATTCTGCTAGCCCAAAGCCGTGTACTGCATGACTATACTTGGCCAGGTGTGTGTGTTTTTTTTAAAGTTATGTTTAAATTATACTGAATGTTAATCTCCCTCCTTTTCCAATGTAGGAAATCAGTGGTGTTTCTCTTTTACCTTTAAATCCTACGAAATACACCTATGGATAATATTATTTAAAGAAAGAATCTTAAGAAAACTTATTGGCAATTTGTGTTGTCTTTTCTAAATTATTGTCATATATAATTTGGGGGAGAGTGGTGGGAAAACATCAGGCTCTATGTGTGTAAATCTCAATTCAAAATACTATTCATACCCCCATCTCCTTTTCCAGTTACCATGCTTTCTCCAGTAAGCTTAACAACCAAAATTTAAAAACAAAACTTCTATATTCTTTCACATCTTTTTCATCCTCTCTTTACTCCATTGGGACTTTGTTCCCATCACACCATCAAAAATTATCCTGTTAATATAACTAATGACTATTGATATTACTCTCTACTCCCAATTTTCTTTATTTCTAGCAATTATCCTTATGTTTGAGCTTTTCCTCCTCCTTGAAATCCTCACATTCTGCCTTCCAGAACACTATACTCTTCTAATTCTTATCCTTCCATGCTGTCTGCTCCTTAATGGTCTTAGCTGATACCTTCTTCTCTACCCAAGTTTATAGGTACACAGCCTACACTTCCCTCCTGAAGATCAGACAGTGTCCACTAGGTCTTTCTCATCTGTCCATTTCTCTCCCTCCCCATTTTTGTTCCATCAGTGAAAAGATAATGCATTCTCTCTTGTACCTGGGCAATCTGGGATTCCCTGTGGTCCCACCACATCAACTTTTACTTCCTTCCAATTCATTCTCCACATTAGCAGTACATCAAACTTTAAAATGTCAATCTGATTATGCCACTCCTATTTTTAAAACCTTTCAGTGATGTTCCAGTGTCCTTGAGAATTCCAAAATCCTGCCCTGGTCACATGGCTCAGTTAGTTGGAGTGTTGTTCCAGGCACTGAAGCGTTGCCAGGTCCATTCCCAGTCAGGGTATGTACCTAGGTTTTGGGTTTGACCCCTGGTTGATGTGTGTATGGGAGATAACCAATTAACATTTCTCTCTCACATTGCTGTTTATTTCTCTCTCTCTCTCCCTCTCTCTCTCTCCCTTCTTCTCTCTAAAATCAATGGAAACATGTCCTTGAGAAAAAGAAAAAAAGAATTCCGAAATCCTCAACGTGACACACCAGATATTCCACGACATGGTGGTCTCTTCTTCCCCCTTTGATTTGTTATGTGCATTTTATGCACTTACTATTTATATATATGGTTTAAAGACAATACAAATAAAGCTCAGGAAATGACATCTTTTGGGTAAAAAGAACATCCTGTGTAAAATTTTTGTGGTAAGAGCACAATTTCGTATGAGGAACTGACAATTAAGTATCAGCACAATTAAGAGCTAGGTTGTGAAGTACTTGATACTTGAGCCAGACTCACATTAAGGCTTGAGGATGAATGAAGTACTGGAGTCATGGACTGGGTGTGGAAGAAATAGGCAGTATAATGGATAAGTTTATGTGTCAGTTTGCCTGGGCCATGGGGTATCCAGACATGTGGCCAAACATTATTCTGACTGTTTCTGTAAGGGTATTTCTGGGTGAGATTCACATTTAAATGCACAGACTGAATCAAGTATTATTCACCACCTGTGGGTGGGTCTCATCCAGTCGCTCAAAGGACTGCAAAGAAGAAAAAGGCTGAATGAGAGGGAATTCCTTCTGCTTTACTGCCTGAGCGAGGGCATCAGCCTTTCCCTGTCTTTGGACTCAATCTAAAACATTGGTTCTTCTTGCATCTTGAGCCTGTCAGCTTTTAGGCTGAAATTACACCACTGATTCTCCTGCTTCTCAGGTCTTTGAACTTGGACTGCAGCAACACCATTGGCTGTCTGGGCTCCTTGCTTGTGAACTGCAGATCTTGAAACTTCTCAACTACCATAATCCTATGAGCCATTCCTTATAATCTCTGTCTTTCTTTCACTTTAGGAGAGAGAGAAAGAGGAAGAGAGGGTCATGCACCCCACAATGACATTTCAGTCAACAATAGACCTCGTATATGATGATGATCCTATAAGATTATAATGGAGCTTAAAAAATTCTTATTGCCTAGTGATGTTTTAGTTTGTAACTTCATAGCACAATGCATTACATTACTGTGGCATTCAGTGCAGTAACATGCTGTACTGGTTTAGAGCCCATGAGTAGTAAGATATACCTTATAGCCTAGGTGTGTAATAGGCTATACCACCTAGGTTTGTGTAACTGTACTGTATGATAGTCACACAAATCTCCTTAATGACATACTTTTTAGAATATATCTCTGTCACTAATTAATGCATGTCTCTATCTAAATATATCTTAAGCTTTATTGAAAATTATTCTTGAGTCTTAAGATCTAGTAGAATTTTCCTGCATAGGTTTCGGACTTGCTTGGGACCCATCACCCCTTTCTTTCTAATCTATCTAGGTCTATCTATGTTTCTATGTATCTGTGTATCTATCTATCTAATCTATACATCCAGTTGGTTTTATTTCTCTGAAGAACACTGGCTAATACAGATTTTGGTATCAATAAATGACATCACAAATATCCAAACATGTGGAACCAACTTTGGATGGGGTAATGGTTAGAGCCTCAGAGTTTTGAGGTTCATGCTAGTTACATGGATGTTAAGGGCTCTTCTAGTAAGATCTCAGACAGGCATGGGGAACATGTTATTGGAAACTAAGGCAATCCTTGCTATAAAGTGACAAAGAACCTGGCTTACCTGTGCTCTAGTGATTTGTGGAAAGTAAAGCTATCAGCTATGAAATTGGGTATTTAGCTGCGGAGATTTCTAAGCAAGGTGTTGGAGGAGCATGTTGTTTCCTCCTGACTGCTTATAATAAAATGCAAAAGTAGAGAGAGGAAATAAAGAAAAAAATATCAAACAAAAATATACCAGAATTTGAGCATTTGGAAAATTCTCAACTTATCATTATTACAAAAAAAAAAAAAAAAATAAGAAGAAAGCTTGTTTTGAAGAGAACACTGAAGGTGTGGCCAAAAGGCCATTTGAGACAGAGATCATGGGCGTGACTCAAGGATTTAATTGGCCATCTTAAGAGAAGCCAGAAATGGAGATGGGAATATGCCAGTAAGTTTCTAAATGGGACAAAGAATGTGGGATGCAATGAAGGAAGGCAGTTGGACTTCTTGGATTCTATAGGCTAAACTATAGAGCTGTTCGGTTGCAAGTGTGTGTTATTTTTCAAGCAAAGGAAAGAATAAACCTGAAGGCAGTTCAAGAGATGCCAGGACTGCTATTCCCATCATAGACCAAGGAGGCAAGGCTATTTCTTCTTGGTTTCAAAGAATGGAGCTGAATGGGTGCAGCCAGCCCTCAGAATTATGGGGGTGAGGTTGCCATGCCAGTGGACATGGAAAACAGAGTGTCAAACTAGAGAGGATTATTCTTGAGCCCTAAGAGCTAAAGGAATTCACCCTTCCAGGCTTTGGACTTGCTTAGGACCCCCGACTCCTTCCTTCTGATTCCTCCCTTTTGGAATAGGAATGTCTGTCCTAGGCATGTATCTGGCAGCACAGAGTTTGGTTTCACAGGTTCACATCTGGAGAGGAGTTTGCCTCAGGATGAATCATACCTCATCCGCATCTAGTGTAGATGATGTGTAGATAAGAATCAGGACTTTAGACTTTATTATAGTTGATGCTGGAATGAGTCAAGACTTTTGGGACTGGCATGAAATGAATATATCTTCACCAGGGGGGAAATGCAACAGACTGAAGTTTGACCTCCAAAAACCATACCTGGAAGTCCTAAGTGCCAATGTGACCCTGTCTGGAGATAAGGTCTTTAGGGGGTGATAAGTTTATATGAGGTCATGAGAGTGGGGCCCTAATCCAATTGGACTGGGACCTTATATGAAGATGTCTCTCTCTCTCTTTCTCTCTCTCTCCCTCTCTCTCTCTCTGTCTCTCTGCCATGTGAAGACCCAATGAGAAGGGTGTCCATAAACTAGAAAAATGTTCTCACCAGAACCCAGTTGTGATGGCATAAATAAATCCATTTCTGTTGGTTAAGCCACCCAGCCTGTGGTGTTTTGTTAAGGCAGCCAGAGTAGACCGAAACATGCAGGAACTCAAGGCAGAACGGCGCTTACATGGCAAAATCCGGGAGCTCTTGCTAGAGGTGTTTTCCCCTTTACTGGTTGTAAAAAATAAACCAATGGTGTTTTTTATTTTATAATGCTTTCTTCATTTTGCAGTAAATCTTTGGGTGGTAGCAATGAACTCAGAAATGAGAGGGCATGTTTAACAAAAATTTAATACTAAATTTTTATTTCTCAAGATAGTAGATGATGCATGTGTAACTTGCAAGGATTGTTTGTTGACATTTACTGTTCACCATGACGGATGGTACAGAAGCAGCTACAGAAAGTGTGTTGATATATCAATCCGTGAAAAATGGCTTCTCATCTAAATCAAATTGCCTTTTATTCTAAATTAATAATGTTTATTTTCATTCCACATTTTCTGGTACATATTTGAAACATAAAGTGATAGTGGTTAATGTATTGGCTTTATGATCAAAAGACCGTCAGAGGCAGTGAAATGATCCCAGGTAACACTGGGGTCCTTAAATGCTTCAGATGGGAAGTAAGTGAATTTCAATAATGGGGTTTTTCATGCAATTTATGAAATCAAAGAAAAGCTTTTGGAAGTTCATTTTGCTGAAAGTGAAACATCTGCTATTATTGTAAATGTTATTATAAACTTGATTAAGTTCAAAATTGAACAGAAAATTATTTGTTTTTGTGGTGATAATGTGAACAAAATACATGTGTGACAGAGCATAGCATTTTGGCAAAAACAATATTCTTACTAAATTAAGAAACTTATGGGGCAGAAATTTTCCTCTATCTGCCATGGTGTACGTATAAGTAATAATTACATTCAACAAATAGGACCTGTACGTGTCACATTTTACAATATTGTTATATATACCCACAGAAAGACTGCAATGAAGCAGATGTTGCATGAGTTAGAAAAAGCTTCTGTAGAGCTGTACAAACTTTCTCACTTTGCTGCTCAACGTTGTTTGGATTTTATAAATGTTTTTACCCCTGAAGAACTGCTTCGAAGTCGACCTGAGTGTCCTACAATGGTAATAACCCGTTTGTAAACTAAATCAACCTTGTAAATTTCTATTGCATTTGTTTAAAATCAGTTGAATATGTAATGAAAGTGTTTAACCAAGGGGATATCAAAAAAATTTAGTTTTCAAACTTTTAAAAGTTGTAGTTAATACAACTAATTACAGCCCAAAAGATCCTGACGTTTATCCTCATAAAAGCAAGAATGATCGTTATAATTCTGTCGGTTGGTCCAAGGCAGCTTCCGGCTTTTCTTCCTTCTAGTGTAGGATTGAGGATCAAATATAAATCCAATATTGCATTAACTGTTGTATTATCTGTTTCTGTGTAACAAGTTTAAAAGATTTGTTTAAACAATAGTGTTTCAAAAAACTATTTTACAGTTCCACCAATATAACAGCATAAAATGAGCAAATAAATTATTTTAATTATGTTTCTTGCCACTTTTTATGCTCAGATATCTCCCAGTTTCGACAATAACTTATATGATCATCTTAGTCTTGGCTTAAAAAGCTTTTCTTTTTATTGTTTTCTTTAACCCTTCCCATGGTCAATTAATTTCTCCCTTTACACTCTCCCCTTGTATCTTGAACTTTTCTTTACATGACACTTACTTAACATCATTTTCCCCTCTAAAATGTGACTTCCACAAAGGCAAGAGCATGTTTAAAATTAGTAAATGGATTAAAGACTATATTAATTTATCAGCATTGTTTTAGTGTTTGATCATTTATTTAGCCATAATTATACTCCAGGAAAATGTAATAATAAAATATAAGGTAAAGTTAGCCAATTAAACTGCCAACTAAAACCCTTTAGGTTTCCCTGTATTCACTCAATACCTGTGTTTACTGAGCGCCTCTGCTGTGTGGTCAGAGGCCCTCCTGGAGGTGGGGGATGCAGTGACCCCGGGTTATGTGTAAGGTTCTTCCTCTCAGGAAGCTTCCATTCAGGAGGGTGGCTGAAAATGAGGCAAGCTAACAAATCAAAACAAAAAATGTTCAGATTGTGATGAATGCTGCATACAATGAAAGGTCTTAACGTGATGGGTAGTTAGTTACTGGGAGTACTGGGAAGAAAAGGCTTCTTTAGACTCCTTGGAGCAGGTGGCATTGAGCTGAAATTGAAATAGCAAGGAGCCCTGCTTTCCAAGAACACAAGCTCTCTTTCAGGAAGGGACTAGGCATAGAACATAGAATAAAGAATCTGTTTTAGAAATGCCTATGTATTACAATAACTAGAGATTAAGTCACATTCGATGATGGGAAACATCCTTAATTGTCTCAAAATGCATTTAATTTCCTTAAATGGAAAAGTATTTCTCTAGATTATTGCTATTACTGTCATTATTACAATATTGTTACTTACCTTTATACAGTTTTTATGGTCTGGTGAATACAAATGCAGTTAACTGATTTACTCGCCATGCACTTTGTCAATTGAAGCCATCTGCGAGTGTTTAATAATATGTTAATGCATGCACCTAGTTGTGTCTCAGCTCGTAATAGGGAATGAATCACCGCATTCTTGGTTCTCAGGGCTTGCTGAAACCCTTGCCTTTTCCTTGAAGTCATTCTGATGTATTCATACTGCTCAAGCAAATAAGATTCTGATATGAAAATACAGCCTTAACTCATCTAAGTCAGGTTATGTCCTTATGTTCACACTTTTGATACACGTGTTCCTTACCAGTAGTGAACATATGACTTTATAAATCAGCTCTGAGATGGGCTTTTGCATCAGAATGAACCAAAACTTGAATTTCAGATTGCTGAGTATGCACTTGGGTTTGTAAGTCTTGATTATGCCCATAAATTCTCCATGGTAAATAATCAAAATGAACTAAATATTTGGTTGCATTGGTTATGCATTAATTTTATTATTCCAAATCATTCATTCTTTAATGTTCTATAATTGTTACATTTTCCCAAGTACATTTATTTATACATGGTTCATAGCACATATACTCCTTTAAAAACTTGTGCAAATCCAACCACTGTAAATAGAATTATTTCTAAAAGCATAAGAAGAGCTTGAATTTTAAAGGAATCCTGAAAAATCACTTTTCTAAGTTAAGAGGCTTTTTATTTAGCGACTTGTCATCACTATTGCATCTATAGAAAGGTCAAATTTTCACAGACCCAGTTTTCTTGGAATACATCTGTAAACATCACATTCCTCATTTACAGACACCGCTGTACTTAAAAAAAAAAAACACTTTAATATCTGCATATAATCTATAATCATGCAGACTCTTTTAGAAATGATCAAAGATGATGACAAACAGACCCTATAACTACGTTATTCGTGAAACGGTGTCCACAACATTGCTCTCTGATCTCTGGCCTTTTCTAATTGATTTAGCATCTGGATGGCCTCAGTGATGCATGCCAAGAAACTGCGCTAGACTTTCCTGGATTTCCACCAGCATTTTAGAACGATGTATACATTTCTTAAAGTTGAGCTATAGTGTCTTAAGAGTATTATTTTGTTCACACGCTTTTTGGTCGTAGTGCTTCCCATTTGACATAAAACAGATACTTCTTAACAGCACGTAATAGCATAAGGAGCATGGATTTTAGATTCTAAAAGATCTATGTTTTAATAATGGCTCTGTTTCTTATAAACTGTGTGATCTTCAGCAGTTTATTTACATTCCCTGGACTCTGATCCCTCATCTGAAAGTCAGATAGTGATAGCTTGTAGCAATTTTGTGTTGATTAGAGGAATTAAGTGGTTACTATAATTGATATTAACAAGTGGTACTATTACTTGAGAGATTTTTAAACCATTCTTCATATGTGAGTGTGCGTGTGTGTGTGTGTGTGTGTGTATGTGTGTTTCTCCCAAAACATAGTTGCCCAGGGACAAAAAAATCAGATGAAGGAGTGTCACACCAGAATTTCAACCTTCAATTACTTATTACACGTTTTTTCCTGAAACTTAAAAATACAGATGCATTAAGATAAATATAATTTAAAAATGAGATAATCTTAGGGCAAAAACTCTAAATCTTAAATACTTTAGCATTCTCTCATCAATTATAGGATTATTGAGATGCTTCATCTTTCTTGGACAACATCTCATATGGGTAAAACAAGACATTTGTGGCTCTCCCTCCTTAACATAACTTACTATAACCTCTTGCTTGATGAGTTTATAAATATCAAGATATTGCTGACAATTCCCTGTACAACATTTCACCACAAATATTTGTTTTACTTTGTTTAGAAGCTAGTTACTATTTTCTTGTTGAAAGGAGTCCTGTAACCATTTTAAAGGTATAAATCCTGCATATTTTACTATTCCATAACTTATAAAATGTTGCTAAAGGCAACTTTTTTGTTGTTTCTCATTAATATCAAATAGAGAAGACTTTAAGACTAGCTTATCATTAGAGATAAAGAGGGATGTTTTATAAGGATAAAAGAACAAGTTCTTCACATGCCTAAGGATCTCAAATTTGCATATCACTGTGAACATAGCCCTAAACTACATAAAACAAAAAAACGTAACAGAAAAGAAAAATAAACAAATTCACAATTATAGTGGAAAGTTTTAACACCAGATTTTTAGTAACTGGATAAGTTAATAAGGATATAGAAGATTTTAACTACACAATTAACAAGCTTCACCTAACTGACCTAAATAGACTGCAACCCCAACAATGGCAAAATACACATTTTTCAAATTATTAAAATGGATACATATACCTAAGTCTTAATAAATACAAAAAGACTACAATATAATGTTAGCAACCAATAACAAGATTTTAAGAATCCCAATATCAGGAATAATTATAAATAAAATTCAAAATCATATTAGGTAAATGAAGACATTAACATAAGAAATACAAATAATTTTGCACTGAGTGAAAATAAATTTAAAATATAGATCAACAAGGTAAATTTCAAGAAAAGCACAACCAACAAAAAATTATCAAGAATAAACAAAAAATAACCCCTAAAACTATTAAAGAAGACTTTTTTAAAAAAAATCTTTGGCAAAAAGCATCCCAAGTGAAAATTATCTTTTATATTGAAATGTATTCTTTAAACTTGTTTGTTTAAAACCCAATAGTTTGAAATTTAATCCTTTAAATACAGTCTGAAATAATATCTTATGTAAATAATATTCTAGTAGTAATTGTCCAATACTTTGTAAAAACACAAATGACTATAAAAGTTTCAATTACAGCTAGTACTAAATGATGCTACTGATGTAACACTTTATTTTCTTGATTTTTTCATCTTTATAAACATTCACTTAGTTATGAAACAATGATTTGAATAGAATATTAGTATATCAGTGTGAAACCAAAGTTTAAATAGGTATGTATGAAAACTACTATATAAATAGTTGTGGTAGGGGTTTTTTTGGTGCTAAAATTATTTGTTCTTATGTTGAGATCAGTAGTTTTGCAGAGAAATTTGTAAAAAAAAAGAATCTGTAAGGAATTTCTAGTGAGGTATTAGTATCATAACATCATAAAACAATATTAAGTCACTGGGTACAATAATAGGAAAAAGAAAATATATGACCAAAAGAGTATAATTCAAAATATTCATACACTAACCATTTTTCTTTAAAATTGTTATATTTCTTTTACTCTATATTGTGCTTTAATTATTGTACAACATAATTATATATCAAAATTCAAAAAAGGAAAGCTTTCACTGTCTCTTTACATTATTTCTTTGAATTCTTAATTCTTACTGAAAATAATTTAGTTTATAGAGGAAGGGATTGGTGTTAAAAATTATCCATTGCAGGTGCCAAATACTCTGAGTAAAAGACTGATAACTGGGAATAATCAATAAGAACTTATTTTTCAAAACATATTGTTAGACAGTAAAACAGTGAAGTATAGGCCAGAGAAGACATTTACTACACCTACAGGAGTGGGCAAAGGGAGGTTTACATTTGTGAGTATGGGAAACACAGTGTGTTCTTCTGTTATTATTTATTCATTATTGTATTGTTTTCCATACAAACAACTGTAAACCTACTTTTGTCTGTGCATGCATTACTGATATTGGGCTTGTATTCAGAATAATAGAAAATTCCTAAAAATCAACAAGGAAAGAATAATTCACAAAGGAAACTGACAAAAGACTTGAACAGCCACATAAAAAGGGCATCCAAATGGTCGATAACTATATAAAATTAATGCCAATTACATTTAAAATGAGAATCCCACCAGTATCACTAAATCAAAAGAGCTGACAATTCCAAGAATTGATGAGGATGTACAGCCAAAAGGACTTGAATACAATGCTACTGGCAGAGTGAACTGGCACAACCACTTAGGAAAAGTTGAAGACACGTATTTTCTACGACCCAGCAATGCCACTCCGAGATATACCAGTAGATGTATAACAGTAGTTTATAAAAACTTCCAAAGCAGGTACAAAGATAATCACAGCGGAATCATTTGTAGTATCCAAATATCAGGATCAACCTAAATGTCCACCAATAATGGATGCGATAAATTGGGGTACAATGGAATACCATAGAGGAATGAAAATGAACATGCTATAGCTACACGTGGAGGCATCTTGCAATCACAATGACTGATTAGCAAAAGAAATCAGAAACTGAAAACAACTATGTGTTAATAAAGCCAATAGTATGGTAAAACCTGTGTTTAAAAGATATGTAACTATTTTTATAATTAGATAATAACTGTATTTAAAAAAACAACTATGTGATTCTTTTCATAAAAGTAGATGAAATTAAACTGTAGTCCTTAAAGGAGGAGCAGGGTATATCTTTGAGGAGGAGGAGATTTGGATGGGGAAGGAGTTTGTGGGGAAAATGCCGGTGCTGCCAGTCTGTTGGGCTGGGTGCTTGCTTTGTAATAATTAAATGAACTGTACATTTTTACTTTGTGCACTTTATGAGTGTTTTATTTCCCAGTAAAATGTGGGCCTTTTTTCTTTTAAAAGAAAGATTTGTTGCTAATATTTTTTTTGGCCTCATTTCTGGGTATTCTTTTTTGTAACACCAGCTAAAAGGTAGAGTGACTGTAGCAGCCGTGGCAGTGGAGGGTTTTTACGAAAACAACAATTAACTCATCAGTCCACAAAACACCAAAACCACAACATCTGGAAGGCATCAACAGACAAATCAGCTCTAAAACTCTCTCATTCTGACAGAATGCATGAGACCCAGAACACCCAAACGTTTTAGGCTTCTACCAGCCAATGTCTGAGCTATTGGTGCATTAGAGGGAAAGATGTTACAGGGTCTTCTGTAACTCAAAGCACACTGCCATCCTAGGTAAACTGGTATAATGTCACATGGGTCCCTCGGCTGGGTCTGGGGCACTGAACACATAATCACCACAACCCCTAAGATGACACTCTTTGAAGTGTGAACACTGCTTCTTGGTGGAATAGTTTCTTTATAGAGCCTTTTTTAGTGAACCGTGAAAAAATTATTGGTTCCATTCCAATTTAATTTGTAAAGCCCTTGTACCATTCATTCTCTTGCTACAAGAAAATATGGTTCAAGAAAACAGGTTCTGGATTACTTAGTGGCCTCCCTTATCTCCAATAGCTTTTTCTTTTTTTAATTCAATGTATTATAGTCATTATTCTTTTTTATCAATTGTTCCAAGTTTGGCCAGTAGGAACATCTTCAGTCAGATTCTTGTATGTTTTTGACATGCCCATTCATCTTGAAATGCTTCTTTGCTTTCTGTCATAAAAGATGGTTCAACATCACTTTGCACTTTCTCTGCATGAGACCTGGAATTCGCTAATTTTCTAAGGACTCCTGGTTACTTTCTGTGGGGAGTGGTTTTATAAACAAAGACCTGGATATTAAGTGTGCTAATTGCCACTGGGATGCCATTGCTTCTGGCCCTTTATTTTATTTTTTTTTCATTTTTTTATTGTTCAATTACAATTTTCCCCATTCCCTCCCCATTACTCTCCCCCACCCTATCCACTCCCACCTCCCACATTCAATCCTCCCCGCCTCACCATTGTCCTTGTTCATGGGTCCTTTATACATGTTCCTTGACGACCTCCAACATGTGTAAAGGACCCATGTACAAAGCCAAAGGGAGAAAGGATTGAGGGTGGGAGGTGGGGGTAGGTGGGGGTAGGCAGGGTGGGTGGGATGGTGAGGAAGAGTGGTGGAGGGGAAATGGAGACAACTGTACTTGAAAACAATAAAAAAAATATAGCAACCCTAGAATCGTTAAAATACTTTCCTCTCTACAATAAAAAATCACAATAGTAAAAATAATTTAAAAATTTGACAAATTATGGCTATTCATGAAGAAAACTTAAACCAAAAAAGCTAGAAAGTGATTTTACTTCAGGTAACATTTAATTTGTTAACATTAAAATATCAAATAAATTACAAAAATAATTAGGCGATACAATGAAAACAAAATATAAATGTTCTACAAATATCAAGAAGAAAAGAAGAATGTTTTCCATAGACAAATTAAAAATACTTTCAGTTTTCTGTAAGCGAATAGTCTACTTCAACATTTTTAGACAAGACTTTGATTTATAACCAATAATGGGACAAAATTTCTGAAGGGAGAAAAGAGCATAACTTCCAGTAAGAAAGAAATGATTTGCCTAGTAAATGGAGGGATTGTAAAATAAAGGTTTTTTGGAAATAATCGGAATTTAGCTTTAATGTGCAAAAACATATATGGTTTTACTCTTGTGGGCTAAGAAACAGATTGAATAGCAGAGATGGTCAAAACGATTCAGTGGATGTCTCCTCCTTGGGAATAGTGGTCCAGCCCTTTCTCACTCACGCTGAGATCTTCCTTACACCTGGTGCTCACCTCCTGCCCCTCCCCCTGCCACCCGCCTTCTGCATGCTCCTTGCGTGCACTGCTCGTGTTCCTCTATCGCATTTCTGTGCTGTCCAAATTCAAAAACATTTTTCATGGAATGGAAGACTCCATTTAGTTTTTCTTAGCTTTGTTCAAAACAAATGGCACATTAAATCTATACATTCCTTTTTTTCAAAAATGGTCTGGATCATAAGAATCAACATGGTTATTTTATTCTTTGTGCCTATATTTCCAACCAATATTTCTAGCTTGATAGTGTCTCCATTTTCACCTTTGGAAATCTACTATCACTCAACTTAAGTGGATTGCTAAGCCAGTCATCTTCCAGTCTTGCATTTAAGTGACTATTAGTACGTACTTTATGAAGTTTCAAGTGACCCTCTATTTCTTGTCATATAAAATATCTGTACGATATCAGTGACAGTCAGATACCATTTCTAGGGGAAAGCTACTGTATTTTTCTCCAAGGTCATAATTGTACTAAAGCATCCAAGGGCAATGTTCTTAGACTGAATTCTATTTTTTCCCTGAGACATATAAAACAGGATTGATAAGCCTATAATTCAGAACCCACTTACAGACTTACAGGAAAATTATATATTTCTAACATTCCCGATGAAAGAACATAGGTCAAAGGCAAAAAGGAAACAGGAGCAAGAAATGTACAAAGTAGAAAAAAATCCCTGAATCTTCCTTGACTGTAGAATAAATTTCTTGGAATGCTAAAGTGTTCCTTTAAAAATTCTGAGGGCATGCCCTGATAGGCTAGCAAACATTGTAGCTGAGTTTCATAGTGAGCACTAAATGAAGTGGATTTTGAAAATAAAATAAATTGGTTAGCTGCACAAGTTAGACATCTTTGCATTGTCCATGTTAAAGGTCTATGGAAGGCTTCCTAAAGATGATTGGTTTAGATTCTGTGAATGTTATTTTATCTTGAATAACGTTATTCTAAACCATTGGAAGCAAAAGAACCTAAGTTTATTCCAACTATTTTGGGTAGGGAGGGTTTCTCCAGAGGTTTTCATCCTCTTTTTATAGTTTACTTGATATCTTTAATATGAATTAAATTAAGCCTTCAAACGTGACCTTTATCTGTTTCGCATCCCCTCACGCTAGTCCCTACCAACCCTATACACTCCGTCTCTCTGCCAAGTCCACTTCCTCCAAACTGGGGACAGTTGGCACTCACTGCCAAAGCCAATCCCTCCATCTTTACCCTTGATAACATCCATTCTCATCTCTTTAGGAATCTTACTCAATTAGGTGTCCTCTCTTGCTCCAGAATTTCCTTCTTTTCAGCTCCACATGCACTTTGCTTTGTGGGCTCAAGTTTCTCTCATCCTAAAAAGAAATTTCCTGGCTGCATATATATTCTTCATCTATATACTATTCCGTCTTCTTCAGCTCCTTCTCATCAGAATTCTCAAAAACTGTTTCCCCCTTACTTTCAAATTACGCTGACCAGATTCTGGCTCCTAAAACAGAAAACAATTGCTTCCTAATTACCCAATCTATTGGTTACTTTTTACTCCCTCTTTTATATTAGCCTAATAATGTATTTAAATACCTTCTTAAGACATTCTACTCTTTGTTTTGTTGCTGTTGGTTTCACTCTATCTCCTTCTATCATGTTTCAATGAGTATCTTTTTAAGCCTTTTAAAATTCTTGATTTAGAAAGATAGGATTAGCTAAACTGTCTTCAAGCTCATTTGAAAATTGTTAGGTTTTATATGAAAAACTGATTAATATTTTTTAAGATGTGGAAATGAGACCCTTGGGGGAGGGCAATTATCAGATTGAACCAGGTATTCATGTCAAACAGTTATTCTGATTTTCCTGAGTAAAATCACCTGAGAGATGCTTATTTCAACATGTAGTTACCATCACCTGGATGTGGAGTTTGATACTTTGAGCTATTGCAATTATCTTATTATTTTTCATATAATTTCATTTCATCTCCTATTTTTTCATTGCAGTTTGAAATGAGCCCTATTTCCTAGGAAAGAATCTGAAAAAATATTTTAATAATTTTTCTGAGTGCTAATAAGACCAGTGAGTAATATTTCCATACTCAGAATCCAAATCCTCCATATTCCTCAGCTGAGGTCATTCCATGAGATGTAGTTGCTTTCCTGAGCTGTTGCCTTCTGCAAGGAGTCTCAGAGAATCTGACCAGAATTTCTCTGTCTCTTAGATTAATTCCTACTGTCAGGCTAAAAGTAGCATTTTAACTGCACACTGCAAAGTTAGCCAGTATTTTGCGTTACTCTGTAAATTAGCCAAAATACATGCACAAAAACTGGAGCTTGTCAGAAAGCCACAAAAGATGAAGCTTCACACTCCTGGCAGTTGTAATGGCATTGCTGGCTTCATAGTTACCTCTGCTGCTTCTGGGGGGTGTTACTACAGGTCAGGTCTCATTGAATTTTACTCCTGTACTTACATTAAGAAGGGGACACACTGAGTCAGGAACTACTAACCAAGAAAAGTTCAAATTTAAGTTTCCAGTTGTTCCATACTTTGCAAACATTGTTATTTGCTGACAATCTCATATTTGCCAAAATATTCTAAGTCCATGTTAGTTTTAGTCACCAGTCATATCCAAACCATGCCTTAACTAATGACAGATGCACTTTTACACAATGGTGCTGAGTTAAAGGATTTCACTGAATAAGTAAATAAAGGAGTGGTTACATATAGACCAAATATTAAATGTAATATAAAGTGAAATATATATTACAATGTACAAAAATACATACTAAATATATGTATTTAATGTGTATATGTATGTATATATGGATATATAATATACTTTAAATAACTTAAAAGTAATATGTAAAAATAAGATTTCTGCCACATCTTTTCCTTAAAAAAGTACTTGGTTTCCATGAAATTCATGCTTCAGCCACCTTGTAAAAATAAATAGCAATCTGAGGGTTAGAATGTGATTCAGAGATACCCAGAGTCTACAATTTATTCCCAAACAGGAGTCAACATAAATTCTGTGAATTTCAATGTATGCTGCCACAAAACCTATTTAATTATGAAAAAGAAATGCTTAGACATGTTGCCACTTTACAGATCACGGTCCTTATTTGGAACACAAGACCTTGTAAGACCTTTAGAAATTACCCATCGTTAGTACAGCTGGCACCTTAGATCACCATTGGGGAACTGCGCTGGAGTAACCCCAGGGCTCCTTAGGATATTGGAAAAGATCGCCATGAAAGCACACTGAGGTTTCCTTGCATTCTCATAGGTTTTGGTGGCTGTTTTTAGTTATTTTAAAACTTGAGTTGGCTTGGTATAATTTCCATATTATGAATTAGATACAGCTGTTCAAATAATAACTTAGCCTTACACTTTAAAGCTTCTTGACTGCAATGATATGTCTCTAAATCCATTAGCCTACCATAACATGCCAAAGCAATGAAATGAAAGCCACAGTTTAAGTAAAAAATAAATATTGTATCCCTTTCAGACCCAACTCTACAAGGTGTATTCCAGAAAACCAAGAAGTTTCCAAAACTCTGCTCAGGTTTGAGTGATCCCAGAGACATTAGCTAAAGGTTTGTTAGTTGGCTTTCGTGGTCAGAAATGTTCTGTATGGGTTTAAAGCTGCGCTTAGTAGGCAACACAGTTAGGATGTATTCAGTCTCAAGTTACAGAACATGTCTGAAACCAGAATTTCTCAACCAGTGTGCTACAGTGTGCCCTGAATGGATGGTTAGTGGCTGACGTGATCTTAGGTACAGTTATAGAGGCCAGGGAGGGCCGCCTGGGGCGATCAGAATCCCTGAGCAGCGTGTCTCTGTCTGTGAGGATTCTTGCTTGCTTATTCCAGTGGACGAATAAGTATGATTTTCTGTGTAGTCAAAACATGTAATGATTGAAAATTCCTGTCTAGATAATAGACATTTAATTTTCATTAACGCGAGACACATGGAAGTAGGCTTTCCAGAATTGGTTCCAGAATTGGATGCATGGCTCGATAATGGCATCAAGGACCCAATCGCATTTGTTTCTTCTATTTTACCTTCTTGGCAAGTTGACATTTGTCTTCAGGCTTGTCGTCTCAGGATCGCAAGATGGCTGGCAACAGCTCAGAGCAGGAGGGAGGGAAGGGGTCAACAGTAATCTTTTTGTCATGTGGCCTCCTCTTTTACAAGTGCCCCCCCCACTTCCTTTTGCATTTTTACCTTGTATTGACTGGGGTCTACTTTCATGTGGACCTGGGAGTAGGATTACCATGAATGGCTTGGACAGCCTTGATTTATCAGCGGCAGCTGGTATACTGCCACCTGAATAGGAGAAAATAGGAATGCAGTTAGCAAGAGATATAGAAGAGTAACTAGTAGGTTGGGAGATTACTCAAAGAAAAGAAACACTATTATGTGTAATTTTAACAGTCATAACCAATTTCAAGTTAAAGGGAATATGTAATTTCTTAAGTCTAACTGGTCTTTTCTCAAAGCTTCAAATTTATCTGCTTCAATTTTTTATAACAAATTTAGGATTTTTATTAATGTATAACATTTTAATACATTGTTCTAATCATGGCAATATTTACAAAAAATGTAAAACAGATATGTCTGATAAAAAATGAATATAAAATATACAAAAACTCTTAAAACTTGATGATAAAAAAACCTCAATTTTTTTGAATGGGCAAAGGTTCTGAACAGACATCTTGTGAAAAAAATATATAAATAGATGACAAATGAACACATGAAAAGATGCTCACACTATTTGTCACCAGGGAAAATGATGACAATCCAGACCACCAATACCAACCATCAGTGATACCATGATCTTCATTTCTAATATCATTCTCCAACAGAAGAAGTAAGGGCTTCTTAGAGAACATGTATGATTCTGTAGCTGTGGCTTGAGTCTAGGTCATCTGGAAGTGCCTTGAAGTAAGGAAGTGCTCAAAACACAGATAACCACAATGTTAAAGGATATGTTAAAGGGACAAAGGAGCCAACTAAAAGAGTTTCCGATGGCCAAAGTCTCAGTAACTTCAGATACAAAACAAACATTATATTGGATTATAATTCAAAGTATTAACTAAATATTCTGAGTCCATTCAGATGTAAACAATGTTTGAATCAATCGATAAACAGTGGAGAATAAACAAATCTTCAATGCAGAAAATGTCAAATAATTATGTAGGTTCTCCTCCCGCCAGGAGGTAGAACATAGCTCCCTAAGTGTGGGCTGCACACACCTAGTGCACACACTGGTGACTTCCTTCCAAAGAAGATGGTGTGAAGGTGAGGAAAGGAAGGTAGCTTCACAGTGGAGAAAGCTGGCAAACACTGTCTCAACCAGCATCAACAGTGTCGATTCGTGTTGATAATAAGTGCCACTGATAAGATGTGATGGGGAATGGTACTTTCTCTCTGGTCTTCATCCCCAAGTCTGTAATGCTACTTTAACCATGAGGAAAACACCAGCCAAATATCAATTTAGGCACATTCTATGGAATACCTGGCTAGTATTCCTCAAAATTCTCATGGTCCTCAAAGCAAAGGGCTATCTGGAAACTATCAGTCTCAAGCAGCCTAAGGAGACAAGATAACTAAATGTGATGTGATATCCTGAATGAGGATCTCCTCTAGGAAGAGGAGAGAAGGATATAGGTATAATTGGAGGAATTCAGAATGAAGTATAGATGTTAATCAATAATAATGTATCAATACCAAGTCATTAATTGTGACAAAAGTAACATACTAATAGAAGATGTTGATAGGGTGACTATATTATCATCACAATTTTTCTGTAAACCTAAAACTTTTCGAAAATATTAAAGTTTATACACATTGTTAAATGAGAGAAATTAGTGTTGCTACTTTGAGGTAAGTTTAGTTACTAACTTAATTGGAAAGTGCAGAACCACACACAAAATTCAGAATCAATGAAGACTGGCAGACGGCACAGCAAAGTGAGCAAGACCGTTGGCCCAGACCCGAGTTCTAGTTTGCTGCAGCGAACTGTCGGTGTGACTCTTAGACAAATCCTTTAATCCTCTAGGGACTTGGTGTTTTTCCCCTATAAACTGTGGAAATTGGATGAAATAACATTATAGAGCTCTTCCCAAATAATTCTGTAAACAAAAAGACACAATCAAAATCAGTAATACCAACGTGTTGATTCTATCATATTGCACGTAACTTGGGAAGTATGTACTTAACTAGATTCTCTGACTGATGAAATATCCATTTTAATTGTATTGATAATGAAGCCTTTTTTTTTTTTTTTTTTTGAGATTCGGACAGTAAATTATACTGGAACATAAAGAAGGAACAATGCTGCTTGCTTCTTGCAAACAGTGTATCTGTTAAAATCATACTTGTGAAAGCATACATGGTAGAGGTAAAAAGGAAAAGTCTTTCTACCTATTCAGTTCATGTATTCTCAAGTAATAGTACAGTTTATATAATACCATTTTAAGCTCCATAAAATGTTGTGGGAAATGTTGTGCTCAAATGCTGCATCAAGAAGCCATAACTAAGATACAAGCTTACACAACCTAAGTGTGTCATTGCCCTGGCTGGTGTGGCTCAGTGGATTGAGCACAGGCCTGTGAACTGAAAGGTCGCTGGTTTGATTCCTGGTCAGGGCACATGCCTGGGTTGCAGGCCAGGTCCCCAGTAGGGGGCACATGAGAGGCAACCGCACATTGATGTTTCTCTCCCTCTCTTTCTCCATCCCTTCTCCTCTCTCTAAGAGTAATTTTTAAAAAAGCTAAGTGTGTCATCAGTTTTCAGTGCAAATAATATTAGGTCTGCTTATTCCTCTCAAAAAGGACCCTGATGGAATGGATTGGATGAAGGTCCTTCATGACTCACACCTCTAGATTTGGTGGCCTCTAATCCCAGAGAGTTTTCAAGCCATTTATGAGCCCAGTGTAGAAGAAAGAAGACCCCGCAGCCCAGAAGGGGAGCAGGGTACCTGGATTCTAATCCTGCCCCTTTCATTATTTAACTAGCAGTTTCACCTTGAGTGGTATGTTTAATTTTGCTGAGTTTTTTGTTTGAAAAACAAGGTGCTGGATCAGATGCTGTAATAGACAAATGGAACTCAAAAAATGCTATAGAATTGCTCTCTTCCTTTGAACACCAGGGCTGGGGACGGGTCATTGTCTGTTCAGGGCTGGCTGAGCAACCCCTGGTCTCAGCGCTGAGCCTTGTGGTTAAAGCTCCAGCCCTGGAGAGGCCACAGCCTACCTGGAGGGCAAAGGAAATGGTGGGGAGAAATTGTTTCCATATGCATTTCCAGAGCTGAGAAAACAGGAGTGCTTTGGAGCTGACAGGAAAGGGAAGCAATTTATCCTCTTTCACATTATTCCGAAAGCTTCCTGGGGAGTTCATGACCTTGGTCTATCAAACACCTTTCTGGGTATTGATTCTTGAAAGGGAGTCAGAAACAACCTTAAGAGTTTAAAAGCAACCAATCTCTTTGTACACAAATTTAACAAAATCTGTTTACACAGAATTTGAAAGAGTAATTTTGCTAATGATAATATTAGGCAATACATACTAATGTCATAAACAATAAAGTGTATGTAGTTACCACATTTTGCTTAGTCGCTAGTAATGATCATCCTGAAAATTATTTGAGGCTTTGCCTATTGTATTAGTTAGTCCAATGGCTAATCAGCAGGTAAAAATAAGCAATGCCTTTGCTTCATTAACTAAAAAAGCATATAGGGTGTCCAACCAATGTCGTATCTAATGCACATGGGGAACATTCATTTTCTGACTTTGTTTTATATTCTTTTCCCAGACACAGGTTCATATCAACCCACACCTTGCCAACATCGAGAGGGAGAAAATGGAATTCCCACTAATGATATGTAGTTTTAAAATTCTCACATTATAACCAACAATGTACACTAAAAAATAAGGTACTTGTAGTCATGGGTGTCCACTGACCTTTGATATTTTTTTCATCAGTTACACTGACCTTTGTTCACCACTGGGAAATTTATTTTCAGTGATGCCTGAAGCCAACAATTATGTCCTTTAAATGGTGTACTTTAAACACATAACTTTTCTCCTCGCACCTCTCCAGCTGCCACCAAAGGTCCTGTCTCCAACTTAGTTTCATGGGCTTAGTGTAGGAGCGAAAGACCAACACTACCATTTGCATCTTTGGAGGATACGCAAATGTACCACCTTGAAATATAACTAGAACACCCTCCCCAGCAGAATACAAATAACTGATACATAACAATAATGTTGGAGGCAATAAAATGTTTGATTAAAATTGTGGCTTGATTGTTTTTAAGACTAAATGCACATCAGCCGGGGATACACACACACACACACACAAACATTGGCTATGTTTCTTCAACTACAGCTAGAGAGTAGACTATACCAGGGTCATAGCCAATATAGGACAGGACATTTCATATACACACATAAATAAAGATATATATGTATGCGTCTACATACACACAGACACACATACATCTATATATAAGTATCAGTTATGTTGGAAATTTAGGAGATACCATTTTGTTGTGGCACCAACATCTTTTTTTAAATTTTAATAATTTTTATTTTTCAGTTACAGTTGACATACTACATTATATTAGTTTTAGCTGTACAACTCAGTGATTAGACATTTATGTAACTTATGAAGTGATAACTGCAATAAATCTAGTACCCATTTAAATACTCACCATATATAATTATTACAATGTTATTGACTATATTCTCTATGCTGTCCTTTATATCTCCATGACTATTCTGTACCTATTAATATGTACTTCTTCAGCTATTCACCTTTGTCACCTATGTCCCAAGCTCCTCCCATCTGACAACAATCAGAATGTCCTTGGTATCTATGAAACTTGTTTCTGGTCTGCTTGTTTGCTTATTTTGTTTTCTTGAATCCACATGTAAGTGAAATCATATGGCATTTGTCTAGCTCTGTCTGACTTATTTCTCCTAACACAATATCCTCTAGGTCCATCCATGTTGTTGCAAAAAAAAAAAAAAGATTTTATTTATTTATTTTTTAGGGCTGAGTCATATTTTATTGAATGTGTGCATTAATTCTTTATCTATTCATCTATTGATGGACACTTAGGTTGCTTCCATATCTTGGCTATTGTAAGTAATGCTGTAATGAACATATGGATGCATATATCTTTTCAATTTAGTACAGGTTTCTTCAAATAAATACCCATAAGTGATATTGCTGGATCCTTCATTGTCTCTTATTATAGCCTTTGTTTTAAAGTCTGTTTTGTGTGGTAAAAGTATTGCTACCCCAGCTTTTTTTGTTTCTATTTTCATGAAATATCTTTCTCCATCCCTTTACTTGCAGTCTCTGTCTTTTGATATGAATTGAGTCTGTTGTAGACAGCATATGTAAGGTCCTTGTTTTCCTATCCAGTCAAGCATCATATGTCTTTTGACTAGAGTATTCAATCCATTTAAAGTAATTGTTGATAAATATTATTTATTGCCATTTTATTATTTATATTTTATCTTTTTTTTCTTCTTTTAAAGAAAACCCTTTAACATTTCTTGTAATGCTAGTTTTTTCTTGTCTGGAAAGCTCTTTATTTGTCCTTTCATTCTAAATGATAGCTTTGCAGGATAGAGTAATTTTGGCTGTAGGTTCTTGCTTTTCATCACTTTCAATATTTCTTTCCAATTCCTTCTGGCCTGGAAAGTTTCTGTTGAGAAGTCAACTGACAGTCTAATGGGAGCTCCCTTGCAGGTAACGAACTGCTTTTCTCTTTGTCTTTAATATTTGTCGTTTTAATTATGATGTATCTTGGTGCCGGCCAACTTGGGTTCATCTAATATGGGACTCTCTGCACTTCCTGGGCTTGTATGCTTATTGCCTTCATTACATTAGGAAACTTTTCTATGATTTTTCAAACATATTTTCAATTTCTTGCTCTCTGTCTTATCCTTCAGTCACCCCCATGATGCAAATGTTGATGTGCTTAAAGTTGTCCCAGAAGCTCCTTAAACTATCCTTACCTTTTTGGGTTCTTTTTTTCTCTTTGCTGTTCTGATTGGTTGTTTTCTGATTTATCTTCCAAATTGGTGACTTGATGCTCTGCTTCATCTGTTTTACTGTTGATTCCCTGTAATGTAGCTTCATTTTAGTTAGTGTGTTCTTCATTTCTGACTGTTTTTTACTGTTTTCTGTCTCCATTTTAGGTTTCCTATCTCTTTATTGAAGTTCTCACTATGTTCTCCTACTCTTCCCCTAAGTTCATTGAGCATCCTTATACTCAGTGTTTTGAACTCTGCATCTGGGAGATGGCATATCTCCATTTTATTTAGTTTTTTTCCTGAACTTTTTTCTGCTCTTTCGTTTGAGATATGTTTCTTCGTCTCCTCAGTTTATCAGCCTCCCTGTGCTGGTTCCTATGTATTTGGTAGAGCTTCTATGTCTCCCACTCTTAGTAGAGCAGTGTGTGTCGTAGGTGTCCTATAGGGCCCCGCGGGGCAGGCTCTGCAGTCACCCAGACTGGGTGCTTTGAGTGTGTCCCTGGGTGGGGCTGTGTACACCCTCCTCTTGTAGTTGAGCCTTGACTGCTGGTTGGCATGTCAATGGGAGGAGGATCTATTGGCTGGGAGGACTGGCTACAAATGTGGAGAAGGGTCTGTTATGCAGGGACCAACCCCACAGAGCAGAATGCACATCAGGCGGGTTCAGGTGCTTGATGATTCTGCCCCTTGAGTGTGTCACTTATGGAGATAGTTGCATGATGCCCTGGCATAGTTTGAAACTGGCCACTAGGTGTGCTAGCTCTGAGGCCTCCTGGAAGGTTCAGGCCAAGGTTACCTGCTACCAGTGCCCTGCCTGGAGCCAACCAGCATGATGTGCAGGGCAATCTGTAAATGGCTGCTACTTGTGTTGGGCTTGAAGGTGCTCAGGAGAGGCCAAGCTATAAATTAAGGCCAGCTGTTGCTATTGCCAGGTCTGGGGCCACTTAGCAAAAATAATGGGGCATACCAAGGCCAGATGCTGCTGTTTTGGGTTTGTGAACCTTTGAAAGATTTTAGGAAAGCCTGCAGCATGAACAAAGAGAGGACATTTGCATGGAAAAGCCACTGAAAATGGCTTGGGTGGACCTTCAAGTTGGGTGGGGTCTCAGGAAGTCATTAAGGTAGGGGAAACAGTGTTAGCCAGATTGATGAAGATTCAAATATGGTTCTGGCCTGCTGGCTCTGTGGGGCAGGGCTCAGCAAAGGAACAATGGCCTCCGTTAACACTTCTGTCTGGGAGAAGCTGCTCCTATAGCCCTCAACCCAAAGCAAGACAATTAATTCAGTTCCTAGCACCCTTCAAGGTGCTGCCCTATTGATAGAGCTCAGAATGAGTGAGTCCAAGTAAGTCAGTGTGTAGGCCCTTTAAAGGGAATGCCTGGGAATCCAAAAGCCCTCTGTCTCACTCAGTCACAATCTCTGCTGGTTTTCACAGCCAGAAGTTATAGGAACTTCTCTTCATGGTGCTAGAACCCTGGGATGGGGGGCCTGGTGTGAGACTGGGACCCTTTGCTCTCAGGGTGAACCTCTGTAGCCAAGATATCCGTCCCAATTTTAAACTGCCACACATGGGTGTGGGACCAGCCCATTCAGTGTCTCCATCCCTCCTACCAGTCTCAATGTGGCCTCTTCTTTATATCTTTAGTTATAGGACTCTGTTCAGATTAACTTCAGACAATTCTGAATGATGGTTGTTTGTAGTTTAGCTATAATTTTGATATGGTTGTGCAAGCTTGCACTTAATTTACCTGCTCCACTATCTTGACTGGAAGCTCCAAACAGCTTAAGTAGATTTTACTGAATTAATAAAAAATGTTCTATAGAAATTGGAAAGTGCTGTAAGCTTGTGCTTTGAATTAAACAATAATACCTCATTAGGAAAAGGATATTATGAGAAAGAACAGTATAAAACCAAAATTATATTAAAAAGTAAACAAAAAAACCCACAGAGCTGTAATATGCTAATGATTAGCACATTATTCCAATGTATTGTACAAGGTAAATGTCTACTAGGAATGGGTTACTGGAGCAAATTCCAAAGAAGCACAACATCACTGGGGAAGGTAAGAATGTGAGATGATTTCCAGGGAATGGTTTTTTCAGGAGGCTGCAGGTCTTCCATTGAGCTCCTCTAAACCCCTGGTGTTTAGGCAGGAGATGCAACCAGGTATAGTATTTTATACTCTTTAACAAAGAAAAGCCCAAGTTCTTTTAATATATTTTAAATAACATGTTACTTTCTTAGATTGAGTACATCATGTACCATGAGAGGTGCATTGTCCTCTCCTGAAAACAGACCTACCTGCTGAGAAAAGAGGTATGAGGAGCTGAAAAGTAGAGCATTAGATTGCCGTTAGTGACCATATGTCCAGATTTTTTATTTTATTTTTTTAGTGTGTTGATTCTTAATAAGATCTGAATTGTATCTAGAACTAGAGTATCAGTACAAGAGTAGCAACAACCTGATTTTGTTGCACTCGTCTTCAAAAGAACTGTTCTTACTGCTCTTGGGGGTGGCATGTTTGTGTCCTAATATGAAAGAAAAACTGAAAAGCTCTGACACGAGACAACATTAACTGACAGATGACTGTAGGTCACATATGTGACTTACTGGAGAAATGCTCGTAACCACCTCATCAGCTTCGTGCTGAATACCTGAATTTAGGTTCTTAAATATTACTCCATTAAGTCCTCAAACATTCTTAGTCTCTCTCTCTCTTCCCCCTCTTTTCTGCCCCCTTCTTCTCTTTCCCCCTCCTTTTCTTCCTCTCTTCCTCCCATAAATATAATATAATGTCAAAGCTAGATAAAGGCACTTTCTAATTTTCTAAAGAAATCCAGAAATACAGGTTCCTATGAATTAAGTAAACTGAATGGTCACACAATGATACTAGAGATTCTCTATATGACTATAAGCATTGAATTACCGTAACTGTATTGTTTCATTTATTAAAAAAGAAAAAAATTCCAGTACATTCATTATTATGTCAGCTTACTAAAACTTAAATGCAACCATTATATAAAATTGCTTCAATGACTGAAAGATACATTTGAAGAAAAAAATAAGCTTGTCTCTGGGTTCCACTTAAATTGAATCATCATGTTTTAAACATAAATAACCAGGGGTAATGTGATTGATAAATTAAACTGCATAGTATTTGTCAAAAAGTGAAAATTCACAGAAAATAATTTCAAAAGCTTCTTTGTATTTGTCCTTTGAGGAAAGTTTTCTTTTCTTTTTTTTTTTTCCGGATTGTTTAACAATTTCTTAGTGATTATTCTACGTTAATCAGGGCATTTTCACTAGCCAACCTCAAAGTTATGCAAGAAAAAAGAGAATTGTTTGAAACCACTGACAAACCAGGCAAGGCTGGGTTAATGTACCCAAATATCATGTCATCAGTCTCTGTCAATTCTCTGAAACTTGCTTGCTCTCTCTCTCTCTCTCTCTTACACACACACACACACACATCCCCCACATAGTTCAACTTATCTTTTTATTGATGTTATTCTTAGGAAAACTTGCCCAAAGTGGCCAAGCTAGGCTAGCAAAGTGTGTTTCCCAGAACAAATTCCAGATGTTAACAGGGTGAAGAATGGTTACAGATAATCCAATTCAGGACATATTGGTTAAATCGAAGTTAACAGTCTCCTTTACGGACACTTCTCTAAGCCTCCAATGCAGTGTCCTTCTTGTGACTCTCCAAGAGGGGCACAAATCATACCTGCAGCCATTGCCCAAATTAACTGCCCATAGAATCTTTTTCTTTTCCCTCCAACTGGGGCCGATCTGCTGGCAGTAGTATTATGAGGAAGTAAGAAAGGAAGCACATGATAAACTCAGCACAGTCCTTCTGGGTCCCTCTGTTCCATGTCCCCATTTTCTTGGTTGCCTGGCTTATTCTTTGAGTACAGTCATGAAGTTTTGAGATGGACTCTTTTCATTTGAGTCCTGTGGGGGAGCCTCCACCCCTCATTTCTTCCATCAGGAGTAGAAGTGTATCTGCAGACACTCTGGGCTTATTTACTTTTAAGACCTTGTTGGAAGAGTATGGGATGGGGTGGGGACAGTGTCTGAGGTAGTGACTCACCTGTTTGATCTCACTGAGGGAGAGCAACAATTGGATGTGAGTTAATTCTCTGATCACATCCTGCTCACTAAGACAAATTTATCTCAGTAAATTTAAAAATAAAATATAAAACATATTGTCATGCAAATACTTGTTATTACCTAGCATGCATGCTACAACTTGTATCTCTCTTTTCTCTAGAAGATAATCTCATAATAATATTTTGTGGGAAAAATCCCAGGATACAAGATGACATTGCAGCTTTCTTCTTCACCCAAATTAGATGAACACAGACAGACCATTATTAAGGAATTTGTTAAACAGGAAAACCAAAGCTCATTCAAAATAAAACAGGAGTTGGGGAGAATTGACCTAACTTTCTCCTTCATGGTAGCTTTCAATCACATCAATGACATTTTCCAGTGAATTCATAGAAATTCTATATTAGAGATTGTGCCCTATTTGCATAACTTGTTTTGCATCTCTTGGCAAGCTCCAAGGGACCTTGGTTTGATTTCTGTGTAACTGATCACGGGCACTGTGTGCCGTGAGATGGAGGATTTGGTGCAATCCATCAGAACGGGAAGTTAGGCACAGAGTCCACCATGAGGATGGCCAGTGACTCTGGAATGCCTTTCTGTCCCACGCGTAACCCAAATCCTGGCATTTTGTAGAGCTTCAGTAAATATTTGTTGAATTAATAGATGATAATGGAAAAAAGAAAATGATCATATCAATACTATAAACTTTTGACTTTTGATTTAAGGAATGTTGGCTTAATTGGGCTCAGATTCTAATTCATCACATGACTCTGCTAATGGGCATTTGTTATTTTTTATTATATTTGCCTTCACATAAACTAATCTGCTGGCTGGTGACTTTCTAAAGGATTTTGCATTTTCTCACATTATTCCAATAATTATCATTTTCTATGTATTTTCCTGTTTATTTTTAAGTCATAACCAAAAATCATTTCTATTAGTCATTAGGTGTTATAATGTTAACCACTTTTTCTAAAATTAAGTATTGATTGAAATGATTTTTTTTTGAAACACACAAAATTGTCAGATATCTCTTTATACTGAAGGATGTAGTAAGAGATCAACAAAACCTGAAACTATTGCACTCAGGAAAATTCTAGAACCAACAAGCCCCCATGTAACAAGAACCATGTGGTAACAATGTGATGAATATATCTCCAGTGATATTAGCATATGAAATAAGTAAACAGATGAACAAAAACCCAGGTCCCTGGAGAGTTAATAACAAATTCACAGGATTGGAAAGGGCTCAATATGCTTGACATGTTACATAATGACACAAGTTATGTTTTATTTCATACTTAATAAGTGAGCCATTAAATGATACATACCAATTTACATTATACGATATGCTTACTAGAGAAATTATTTAATAAATGTTTTATCTATGCACCTACTCTTCCAATTGCTGTTCAGGAGAGGTGATTTAATGTGTGGTCTAAAACCACATTACAAGCTTATCTACTAGTCCTTGCACTATTACTTTTATAACTTATTCCCCTGATATTTATTCTCTTCTGCATATTTATCTCAAATTCCATTCAATATTTTCTTTCCAGGAATTTTCCTTCCTATTGTAAAGCTTACTTTTATTTCTACTGATTTTGATGTCTCTGAAGCATTCCTGAATTTTAGTTACTGAACTCTAGTCCTGTGTACACCCTGCAGCTTTGATCTGTCACCAGAAAGGGCACCATCAGAGGGCTCTTTGAGGAGCCTCGCCATGCCCATTGGTGATGCTGCCCTCTGTACTTCCAGCCCGAGCTTCTTGCTGCTCAAAATGCAGCCCTGGGACCAGCAGTAAGAACATACCTGAGAGTCTGGCAGAAATGCAAATTGCCAGGCCTGGACCCAGATCTGCTGAATCTGAACCAGCATTTTAAGGAGATCACTGGATGATTGTATCTATACAATGTGAGAGGTAGCGTCTTAGAGCATTTTGAAAGGGTCGTTAAAAGTCACCAAATAAAAAGTATGAAACAGTCACTGACCGTCTGGTTTTCAGAAACACTTTTCAGTACATATTTAAATGCCCCTGCTATTCTGCTATGGAGCTCCTCCAGGGGAAGGACCAGAGTAGCCCAGACCAGCCAATTTATCCCTGTTTCTGTTTCCCCAAAGCCGTATCAAATTGAATGATACTCGGATGCCACTCTGCCTTGGGGGCTTCTTTTAAATGGCTAGTTATAATTCATTCAGGAAATAAGCTCCAGCCTGTCGTTTTGTTTCCTGTTTGAGTGTTACTCTGCCTTTTATGTTAACTCCAGCAGCATTTTGTTTATGGATGAACTAAATTTCCAGTTTTAGGACTACTTCTTCCCCACTTGGTGAAATCTGCCAGTATGCAATATGCAAATAGAAGCTTTCAGAAGTGGGAGGTGTGGGACAGGCATAGCATAGAGAAACTGGTGTCGGTACACTGACTGAGAACACAGACATCTTTACTCTTTAAATAGGAAATGGGTGGTGGCCTGTCATTTGTTGGTAAGTGCGTGTGCGCATTCGGTAGCTATACCCTCCATGAAACCAAAGAATCTCCCTGCTTCTCCGTCCATGACAATCACGGTGCTCAGCACAGAGTGCCCACTCAGAAAACGAGGCAATGACGTTATTCTCTTTTCACTCTAAAACACAAGGGAGTGAAGAAGAGGCAAAATTATTTGGAAGTTTATAATACACGTGACCATAACAAACTCAAAGATCTTTTGATGGCACTATCTCTTTAAAACAACAACAACAACAACAACAACAAAAAAGGAAAACATACAACAACAAAAACCTGCAGTAGAAAAATAAGCCTGAAAATAAGGAGTAGAAAAATAATTTTGCTAACTGCTTCCCCTTGACATTTAAACGCTGGCAAACATTACAGCCAGGTAGTGAGGTAAATCAAGCTCAGAGAAATATGAAGTTTTACCTTTAAACTGATATTTCCTTCTCATGCTGAAAAATCACATTTGAGAATTGACACAATTCAAAACCCAAGTGAGTCAGCAGACATCAAATAAAAACACCCACCAGTGCTGATGCAGATCTCAAAACCCCTGGCTAATTAACAAGGCTTCAAGGCCTGAGCAGCCTCCAGCAGCTGGGAGAACATAAGGGGGCGGAAGAAAACGCCTCCCCTTTCCCATAACCCCATTTTCCGATAGTTTCCCATGCTGCCCAACCACTCAGCTAATTTTCTAAAAACTTGCTGATACCGAGGACAGGAATAAGAACTCCTCAGTGCAGCAAAACTCAGGCAGTGATGAAATTAGAGGAATAAGCCCCAGCCTTTCTACAACAGGTAGGTGACACTTCACACTTCTGGAAAGTCTTCAGTCAGGAAAAGAAAGGCACCACACTGCCTCTTATATTAGCCTTGAGAGCAACCAGCTGGAGCTCAGCAGCATTCACACATCTCAAAGTGAGGCACTGCTCTGGGCTACCTAGGCCAAGCCTTTCACAGCTGGGAAGAGTGCAAGCCAAGTATAAAATGTAGGTAGGATTCCTCAGGGATCCTTTGCTTTCATTCATTTTATCTCCCAGATATGTCCTTGTCCCCATACAGATTATCTTAGTAGCCTGTCTAATATAATGACCTCCAAGCATCCATACAAATCCCAAAGAACCAGTACATGTTTTATTGGCCATATTCCTCCTGAAATCCTGCCTAGATCTCAGTAACTAAAAGTACTCCAAAACCCTGTTTCTGAAGAGTGCTTCTGTGCAGTGGAATTCTAGGACTGTTTTGCCTGTTGTGTTCATTGAGGTCGATCAACTTTATGTTCAACATAATGATGTCTCACGTCTCATGTGCGTGTTTGCGATTCACTCTGGAAGGGGTAGGACAGAACAGTAATAGCTTGTGTTCACATGGCATTTATTTTTCTCCATTCAGATCAAAGGGATTAAACGAAATGATCTCATTCCATATTCTAATGTTCCTGTGAAAGTAACACGTTCCCTTTTTAAAAATACACGCCCTCATCTGTTCTTGCTGCCAATCGTGATCATAACTGAGTTTACCTGTGACCATCTTCCCCCATGTGGGCTTACTTATTCCCCACCGAAACCAAGTCCAGGGAGTGGATGTTGTTTAAAAGGATTTTTAAGATCTTTTTTCTGGACTCCTTGCAATTGCTTAAGAGGGTATTTTGCCTGCTGAGCACACCCCCACCCCCATTTCTGATTGTAGGTCTCCGTTTACTATGAACTCCTGAGCACTTCCAGGCTTTAGCACCTCTGCCCTCTGGCTAAATATTGCTCACTATTCCACTAAGATTCAGACCTTGAAATTCAACACTTGGAGCTAATGAGAAAAACCTGTTATGTAGAAAGGAAGAAGCGCTTAAGGAAAATTTTAAGAGGAGTTATGTAGACAGAGAGCTTGTTATTGTGGAATAAACCACACATACTGTTTAGCAATCTCTTGTAAGCATTAGGGCTTTTGTGAGTTTCAGGAGGGAATTATGGCTGCTGTGGCAAAAAGAAGGTATAATAGTACTTAAGGTCAAAGCTTTTCATCTTAACCAGAGATAAGAAAACCTAAACTTTCAGGTTGTGCCGCTTTATTTAGTATTAGGAAATACCATCTGCAGTGCAAAGAATGGCCTATCTCTTGCATTCTCAGTTCTCTTAAGTGTGTGACCTATTAACTATGCTGACATGCCTCATGTAATAACTATATTAAATTTTCATTTCAATTCAATTAAGAGCCTTGAGTATCTACAAAATGCAAAGCTCACACAGTGGGATACCAGATCATCTTAGTCTTCAAGAAGCTTTTGGTCTGGTAAGAAAGGCAGAAGAATCCACTGCGGGGTTGGGTGGTGAAGGCAGGCAGAAGTTTCTTCAGGAGTTTGGTTATACACTAATAGCTGTGTAATTATTTTTAAATTAGTATTAATTAAACAAACTTTTATTGGCTACCTATTTTGCTGGCACTGGTGGTGGTGATGATTTGGAATCTTGGTGGATATTATCCTTCTGACCACAATGGGACCAGTAAAGGGGAGCCATGGCAAGTTTTTAGGAAATGTCACAGGAAGGTCACCATATTTAGGTTACATTAGAAGAAGAAAAGTTGGAGGCCACTGGCAACCAATTTTGACAGTCTTGGTGAGAGGTAACTTGAATCCACACTAGACAGTAGTCATAGAAAAAGTGCAACAGAGGACATTCTTTATGAAGCCAGAGTATGTACTCCAGTTTTTGAGAAGAAGATATCCAGCCATGTACCTAATATTGGTGGTTGAATAGCTAGAGTTTGCATTGAAACTATCTGGCCTTGGCTTCTGTTCTGCCACGTTACTATGTGATATTGGACAAGACAGCTTGCCTCTTTCAGCCTCAATTGCCTCATCTCTAATAATACTAGTTATACCCTGGGTGGTATGGCTCAGTTTTTTGGAGTGTTGTGTGGCAACTGAAAGGTTGCAGGTTAGATTCCAGGTCAGGGCACATACCTAGGCTGTGGGTTTGATCCCCGGTCTGGGCTCTTAAGGAAGACAACCAATTGATGTTTCTTTCTTCCATTAATTTTTCTCTCTCCCCATTCCTCTCTCTAAAAAACAGTGAAAAAATGTCCTTGAGTGAGGATACATAAGTAAATAAATAAATAAAACCAGCTGTGTCCATATCACGAGATCATTCTTGGGATTAATAATTATTTAAAGGTGTAGCACAGGGCCAGACCTTCAGCAAGTCCTCAGAAATAGCAGCTACTGTCAATATTACGCTGCAGCTGTCATCCGCACGAGTGGGCTGTATCAGCGGAACAACTATTCTGGGATAAACCCGTCTTTGCAACTGGGTCTCACGTATCTGGTCTGATTACTAGCCGTATGATTTGTCATATGGTTATATTAACATCAGTTCACACACTGAAATGAATAGATTGAAGATCTGAATCCCAAAACTCAGTTGCTTACGGGGACCTAGCAGGTAAAATCCTAATGTAAATTGAACCAGATGAGACTAAGATCTGGTGGGACCTAAAAACTGTGTGCTGTAACTAATGGAGTGCAACTAAATTATTTATTGATTTATTGATTTATTTATGTATTATTTTGTTGGCCCAGTAAAATGTTTGCAGTGTCTGGGCTTGCAGCTCTTTGTAGAGCAGAGTAGTTTAGAATAATGCTTTTGATTGTGATCCACAATAAGAAACAGATTTTAAAATATCACAAGAGCACATATGTAGATATCTAAAACAAAGCTTCTCAAAAACAATACTTAAAGCATGTGAATCTTACTGATTTTCTGGTTTGTGGATATTCTGTATTCTATTCCGGTTCATTGCAGTCCAGTCCACTTCTTTAAGTTCCTTCCTATTCTGTCCTATCCCATTCGTATAAAATCCTGAGTCAGATCTTCTAAATTTATTTTTCTAGCCACTAATGGGTCAAAACCCACAGGTTATGAAACTCTGGCTTATAGAAATGAACCAAAAAATTTTTGGATCACCCCATCAATAAAAATTTTTGAAATTAAAAAAGCATAGATAGTATAGAAAGTATAGATACAATCTACTGCAATTTATGTGTATTAAATATTAATTTTTTTCTTACTCTTGAGATAAAAATAGAAACAGAAGTTACAGAGTCAGCACCCCTCAGGGAGGTCTAAGCCAAGCCCCCACTCGTATAACATTGAGCCAGTTAATTAAACTCTGAAAACTTCAAATTCATCTGTAAACTGGGAATGAGGGCATATATTCATACATGTGTTGGGAAAACTTAATTAAACATCATGTTTAAAGCAAATAGCACAGCACTTAATCACCCTACAAGTAAATAATATTGTTTTTAAATTGATATTAATTGAAAAACTTTCATTGACTACCTATTATATGACTATATGCCAGATACTGAGAGGACACAGAGATCAATAAAAGATAATATATGATGATGATGATGATGATGATCATAGTGATGAAGTAGAAAAGGATACATGAAGAGAGGTGAAAACAGGTGATGCAGACACCAGCCGGCAATGTCTGAGTCATTATGGATGAAATAAAACATTCACACTAACTACCAAGTCTGGTAGAGGAAAAAGGACAGCATGGCTTTTCTCTCAAGGGGAGCAAAAGCCATGGCATCCACCATGACAGGCCTTTATTTTGTTTCTGGTCACATTACACGATGGTCCTCATTTACTATGCACAGGTTCACTATAGGTGGTTACCTTATACAGACAACAAAGCAGCCAATGCTGCTAATCACATCACAGAAGAAGGATATTTGCAAATGAAAAAGGGAAAAGTCGTTGAGTGGTTACACTCCATACTGTGGAGTTTTAGCATGGATTTTAGGAAGTTACAATAAGCACTTGCTGTCTCAATTCAGGGTGAGGGAGTTTTAGCAAAACCAAGACTCAAAGCAGCTTAGGCACCTTGCAAACCTGATTTCCCACAAGAGAACCTATCTGTGGGCGTGGGTCCTGTGCATCTCGGAGTGGGAGCTGGGCCCATGCCATGCAGAAGGGTCTCCCACAAACAGGCATTATAATTGAGTAGGAAAGCCATCTTATAGAAATACTATAAAATGAGGCAAAATATAATGGCTTAATATGCTTTAATGAAAACATATTCTGTACTGTGCCTGACATTTGCATGAAACAAATACCTGTTAGTACACACATATTCATGAATGAGTGAGTCCCAGCTTTGGCCTTCGCCCTACCACCAGAAGAAGTGACATGTTATGGGCCCCTCATTAATGCCACTTGGCCATCTAAGATAAAACAAATAGATGCGACTATCAAATTTCTCATAGTAATATTTATTTAATCAAGTGTGTGAACTTCTAAAACAATAGAATCACAACCTTTTTGTTTTGAACAGATTATTTGATTTACCTCATAATATTACAGAGAGGAAATAACTACTGTTACAATCCTTTTCCCTTTACTCAGTAATCAGAGAGCAAAGGCATCTAACTCCACACCAGTCAAGGAAACTTAAGGTTGCATATTAATAACCTAAGAGTTTCTTCAAATGAATTGAAAATTAATTTAAGCAGTTTTATAGAGACACCACTTTATAAATCAACAGACAAGGCTATTGCAACTATATTACTAATTCTTTTCACATAAATATTAAAGGGCCATTTTCAAACATATGTTCATTTTTTTTATCTTCTCCCTTTTAGCACTTCTATTTTAAAGCCAATAGAAAATCTCCTTAAATAGGTCTTATGTTATGGAGAATGTGGAAATGGGATTCAGATTTATTTTTTGATGCAGTAAATTATGTTTTATCACTCAGAGGATGCAGCCTATAAGGTGACACATTGTAGCCAGATAGAGAAGTGACATTTTTCAATTGTTATTGACTGTAGTTCTGTTTTTATTAACCCTCTTGCTGGTAAATCTAAATGCAGCTCTGTGGAATCAGATGTGAAATAATAACTTTCTTTAGTGCCATTCAGGCAATGGAGAATGATTTTCCATTTGTGGAAATATCATCGAGGAAATAACCTGCAATAGCAATTTGTCAAAAAAAGAAATCCATCACCAAATATGATAACGCTACTTGAGAGGGAGGCATGTACGCAGTTCCTCAGTTATCGTTTGACCCTAGGTGTCCTCCAGGTGATCAATCTTCCTGCTTCTTTTATCCCTCCTGCACCCTCTCAGCCTCCTCTCTCCCTTCACCGAAGACACTGGCAGCTGGGTTCCTCTGTTCGGCATGTAGAGTGCATGCAGTAGCTTTCAAAACACTGTCCCAAATATTTTCTCATTCAATAATGACACTGTGAGGTTGACAGGGTAGGACCATTATCTCTGTTCTGTAAAAGAGGGAACTGAAGCCACGATTAAGTGACTTGTCTAAGGTCATGCACCTCGAGAGAGGCAAATGTGTGGGTAACAGCTCTTTCTGGAGCATTGCTCTTTGGAATGCTGAGGCATTAGGGAGAAAATGAAAGAAGTCATAAAAACCAAGAAGCCTTACGCCCATGAATACTGAGTGTTTAACCACTTTCTTATTGACCGAGTCATCATTTTCTTAATTATTTTTAAGTATCTAATCTATTTGAGAAAGTATATCAGTTATGTATTGCCACAATAATGCTGGGTAATAAACCTGCCCAGGCTCAATGGCTTAAAACAGTAAGCACCTGTTCTTGCTCGGGTGTTTCTGGATCGGCTGGATGGTTCCTGGGGTCTCAGAAGAGCCTGCTTGTGTGTCTGCAGAGAGTGGTAGACCAGACAGATGTCTGTGCTGATCATGCCGCTGGTGGCGGATAGTGTCCCCTGTGCCAACCACGGCTTGTCAGCGTCCATCAGATGAACCAGTCTTGGTGGTAGGGTGGTGACAGGGCTCCCGGAGTACAAGCAGTAGGGCAGATGACCTTCTGAAACCCAGGCTCCGGAGTAGAACACCACCAGTTTCACTGCACTCTGTTGGGTAAAGAAGACTGGAAGGGCAGCCTGGGTTCAAAAGGTAGAAAAACAGGCTTCACCTCTTAATGGAAAGAGCTGTAAAGTTACATAGCAAGGAGCATGAATACAGAGTGGGGAGTGTTGGGCTGCTTTTGCAATCAGTCCAATATACAGAAACAGTCCCCCATCATATCAGTGAACAAGGCTTTGGAGAATACCAAGATGACTAACCTACTGTCTTTAATATGCAGGAGTTTATAGTCTGGTAAGAGAGAAAAACATATCAAAAGATCATTACAATATGGAGCAATGCTATTAGGCACGAAAATGAAAACCTTGAAAACCAAGCTCAAGAGGGTAAAACGTAACTTCCTTATTTTTTCTGTAACCAAATTTAATTTGTCATGAGTCTTCAACCTGTAGCCAGATTTAGTCAATTCTAGGTAACAAATCAATTTCAAGTTTCCAAAAGTAATTCAGTGTCTTCTCGGTGAGGTCAGAATTGTCCTCTCTTCCCCTTGTCATGGCATAAGGGGCCCAGCCTTGTTCTCTGTCATCTCTCATTGGTGTCCATGGAAGTGGAGAATTGCGTGCAGTCCTCGTTCAAACACACGGATGCTTCCTCATTCCCTGACGAATGAGTGCCCAATCCCAGGCAAACTTGTGTGATTGGTCACGCATGTTAGAATACACAATCTAGTGACCTGGAGACTAAAGAAAGGATACATTTTTATTTTGTTCCAATGTTTAATAATATTCATGGATATGATGATTTTGATATAAGCACGTATCAGGATGAAAAGAACTTTTGTGTTTTAGAAACTTAAACACAATTGAATGTGGTAAGAGCCCTGAATGGGGCCTTGAGAGGACATGGCTCTGGCAGAATCATTTTGCTTCCCTGGCCTCAGCGTCTTTACTTCTTTACCGAGCAAGTTGGACTAGAGGAATATCTTAATCCCTATTGGCATTCAAATCCCATAGTTCTTAGGAAATTGAGAAGAGTCATTTGTGGCATTGAGGGAAAAGATGGGGAGAGAGGGAGAGAATCAAAAGAAAACTCTGATAAACCACAATTTACATATATCTGAGGATGATTCACGAACCTAGCTGAGCTAACAGTCATGATTGAGTAGTACGTGTTTTTAATGTTACATAGGGCACATAATATTATTCTTGGTATAAAAGGAAAGTTTTAATAGAGCACCGTGTACTCATTACAGTATGAATGTTCAATCACAGAGTAATGTACCTTATTGTAATTATATTAATTAATGATGTCTATGCTTTACTCTCCAATGTTACCATTATTGTCAACAGCTAAAATACAGGACAAGAAGTGACTTTTAGATTCCCTAGTAAGAAGCATAACTGCCAACACATTTCAGTTTGAAATATTATTATTACTATTATTTTATAATCTAGTTAGTCATGAATTATTCCTAACCATTTACAGTCATTGAAATGATCTATTTACTAAATATGGATAATTTTTTTCAATACTGATAAATGCTACTTATTGACCATATAATTGATTGCTCAATTTTAATGTTATACAAGTATTTCAGGAATATTCGGTAGCCATAATTAATGATGATCCTAATGAATTAGACTGTGATTAATGCTGATTTAATGTAATCATGAGTAAATTAAATTTCTAGCTAAAACTTTGCAGAAAAGGCTTTGGGCAAAGGACATCTAATATTACTGAAACTGATGGGAGTTCTCTGCTTATCTCACGCTGCACAGCTATAATCTCATGCTGAAAAGCATTAACCCTGAGGTATTTTTCTTCTTTTTTTTTCTTTCTTTCTTTCTTTCTTTTTTTTTTTTTTGTAACCTTAACCTTGGAAAGAGACTATGATTGCTCATGCTCTGGTTCTAAATTACTGAATCACACCACCCCATGCCTTTGAGATGGCCCACTTTCAGACATCTAAGGCACATTTCATTTAGTCTGCTACCAGCATCAACTAAGCTAGAATAAGTAAATAGTTAAATAAATAAATAATTAAAGGCATAAAAAAGGTATGAAAGCTAATCATCATAGTTCTTACAGGCCAATTTCATAAAATATTGTCTTCTTGGATGATGATAGCCAGCTACCTTTTACAATTTCTCCCATGGAAAAAAAAAAACTAATGATCTAGCAAATTGGTGCTGCAGATGGGAGAGACCATTAAATGACATGCAGCATTGATTCTGCAAATGCAGAAGAGGTAAACATAAACTCCCACTCTTTCCTCCACTTCTCATCTCTCCGCGCAATATCAACAGTTTGGAAAGGAACTAGGCATGGCCACACCCATGGCAGACATTTAATAAATTTGGGATAATGATGAGTTAAATATTAACAATTGCTGTTATAAAAAGTTACTCCCCTCCCCAAATAAAACAAAACATAACACTTCAACCCTACAAAAAGCCACTCTGTGCTGATTTCATGAACTTACTTAACTAACTCTGCCATTGGTCTTCCTCTTTACTTTTTCCCTTTCCTTCGTATTCCTCGTGGGTATTTTGGCTGTTCTGTAATGGTCCCAGGTGTCTGAGTCTGTTGGGAGCCTCAGCAGTGCAAGCCTATTGCAGGGTAAACCTGAAAGGGGTCCTGAGTACCACAGGGGACAGACAGCCTCCTCTGAAGTCCCTGCTGAGAAGGGTCCCCACCCTCAATGGTGGGAAGGAGTGGTTTGCTAACACAGCTGCGTCTTTTTTCCAAAAAACAGGGTGTAGTCACGCAGATTTCCTGAAAAATAAAATGGGTGTAAAGGGAGTAGGGGCCCATCCTTCTCCCATGCAGCTGTTAGCGTGGAGCCTGCCCATGCACAAAGGTGTTCTTTCACAGGTAGCAATGTCCTTCCAGGGGCCGTTGAAATTCCCTGCACTTCGAAGGTAAGCAGATTGCTCTGTCTCTCCATGTCTCCAAGGCCTAAAGCCATATGAGCTAATAAAAATTAGAATGTTCTTAAGCAGAGATAGGTTAAGTAAACCAGAGTAAATTTATATAATGGATTACAACATAACTAAAGAAGTTCATGAGGTAGAAGTACACGCATTCTCATAGGAAATACTTAGTGATAAATGATTAAGGCTACAAAAACTGTGATTCAAGGATGCAGTGTTTTTGTAAAAACTCTAATAGACCTTTGAGATCCTATTGTCTCTTCCCTAAGGTACATCATCATTTATTGATTATGAGTTATCATAATTTAAGAAAATATAGAGAAATTATGCATTGTAGAATCAAGGTACAGTATATTACCCAATATATAGTGCATGTTATATTTTTGTGTTGAGTGCTACATAGTACATTGTAATGTATATCATATGATGTGGCAAATTATCTATGTTGTATATTAAGTAACTTGTATTATAATTGTATTATGTGTTTTATGTTATATAAATATATTTACATTGTATGTAAAGACTGGCATGAAATCACATTTGAGGGGCTTTTTTTTTTTCTTTACCTTTTTCAATGTTCTGATTTTTTTGTGCCTTTAGCAAGTATTACTTTTATAATTACAAAAAAAAAATGTTCAAACGTTAAAAAAAAAGACTAGTTAGGCCATTAAGTAAATCAAATGGCCAGTGCGTTTGCATTTTTCTCTCCCCCCTGGTGTTACATTCTCCTGATGATGAGAATGAGAGCAGAGTTGCAGTGCGGCCTAGGCCTCTCCCTGGGAAAACCCGTCGCCTGGGGGTCTGCAGCAACAGGCGTTCTCTGTGCCTCGAGCCTTTGTGCGGAATGGGGGGCGGGGGAATGTGAAACAGGCATAGCGGCCAGATTCAGTCCGTCTTCCCACAGATGGCGCCTGGACAGCGGCCGTGGCTGCTGGGTTCAGGTCCACAGGAGCCGTGTCTACGTGGGCGCCGTCAACTCCTCCAGGAGCCAGCTCTCCCGTCGTTGTCAGTGGCAACAATGCAGGCGGCTGCTCCCTGGCCCTGGCAGCTGGTCCCAGATTGCTGACCACAGGGGTCTGGGCAGCTTCCGAAGCCCAGTCAGTCCCGTCCCGTCCTCTTCTCAGAACACAGCTGCAGGTCCGCGTGGAGCCTGACCACCACCTCCCGTCCTTTCAGGCTGAAGGAGTCGGTGTTGGCGGCCAGCCGGCCCCTCCCAGCTGCCTTCTCTTCACCTCCTTCCTTACTCACTTCCCTTCCCGCCCCTGGGAATCCCCATCTTCCCCAAACCGTGCCTTTCCTCCTTGATATTGGGTGAATCATGCCACTTTTAATGCATCAAGGTTAAGTTTTACAGAAGGAAGAGAATAAAGGTGAATTTTGAGAAAAAGTGGGCAGAGGAGAAGGAATTTAGACATGCCCTTGAGCAAATTTGTAATTTCAGAATTTTGGACTACTAACCTCCCTGGTCTGGCTTCCATTGAACTTGTTTATTGAATATATTGTTTAAAAAAAAAAAAAAAGCGCCTAAGAAAAGCTTTACTTAGCAGTATTGAGACCAGGCCCATGAACTTGACAGCTAGTATCAGGTGGCTGGCTGGGTAAGGCCAGGGAGGAGACCCAGGGAGGAGGAAGCGTTTCACAGGTTCCACACAAGCGGCTGAAGGAGGCCGCTGCCCACGTGCAGAGACAGCAGCGGAAAATAGCCACGGGCAGAGCTCCCAACATCTGACTCTGACGCTGGCCTCCTGCCTTCATTCTGTCCAGGGCAGAGAGGTGAGCGTGAGGAGCTTGACTCCGCGTACACCAGGCAGGTTGTGGGGAGAGAAAAGTGAGAGCACGCGACCCCGAACTGACCAGGGGAAGACTCGAGGCAACTGGCAGAGGCCCGGTGCGCATCAAAGGAAAGCTGAAGGCAGAGAATCTGGCCTCAAAGATTGCGGGGCCAGGAAGAGGAACAGAGTGGCTCCTACGGCAGAGGAGTGAAAACAATTTTAAATGCACCAAGGAAGCTACTTTCTTTCCCCTTTTCTCCGTTAGTAGAAATTGAGGAATGAAGAAAAGGTTTAAAAACAAATCAGGGAGCCGCTAGAAATGTGTCACAGATAGGAAAGCTCTCCATCTCTAAAGAAGCCTTAGGAAAGACCCACACTTGGGCTGGGAAGGATGGCCCAGTTCTGCTTTCCTGCCTACCTCTGGCCGCGCGGGTGGGGGAGCAGTGTGCATAGATTGAGATCTGAGGAGGACAGAAGGATATCGGCTTCCCCAGTAAATTACCAATGACACTTGCCATGTTTTCTTTCTGAAGTTTAAATTTCTCTTCAGAGAATGCTCTTAAAACAGCTGTTGTATATTTCAGATCAGTAGTACTGATCAGTGGGGAAGGGGTTGGAGTAAGACACCAGTTTCTTTAATTTATTCAACTACTTCCAGTGAGAGTGTTTCAACTGGTAAGACATGGACAAGGGTATTAGGCCAGTATTTCTTCATAGGAATGAAAAGGAATAAGATGCCTTTAATTATGCCCAAGAAGTGTTAAAGAGCATTTAAGAATCATCACATAGCAATGGTATATGAACATTTAGAATAAAGAGTAAGAACTAAATATTCAGGTTAAATTAATGGCACACAATTATTTATTGAACACTTGCTATATGCTAGAACTAGGTTGGGTGCCAATCAGGCAATATTGAATAAAATTGATGGCATTTAGAGTTAGTAGAAAAGAAAAACTTATAAAAAAAATGTCGTACATTGTGACAGGTACTCTTTAAAGTTCAAAGTATAAGGTAGCACAAAGGAAGCAACCTTCAACTTTTACTTATTTACTATACATTTTTCACAGTAATAAAAAATTTGAGCGCATGAGTCTGCAAACCAAAGGGTCGCTGGTCAGGGCACATGCCTGGGTTGTGGGCTAGGCCCCCAGTAGGGGGCGCACTAGAGACAACCGTACATTGATATTTCACTCCCTCTCTTTCTCCTTCTCTTCCCCTCTCTCTAAAAATAAATAAATAAAATCTTTAAAAATTTTGAGTGGAATTTCAGGGAGGAAAATAAATTCAATAGCTATGATCATGTTAACATTGAGATACTTCTGATTTATTTTACATTTGTCTAATGAAGATGCCATTGGACATAAACTACTCAATCTAGTTATGGCTCCTGTGGCAGAAAGTAAATATATGTTTGTAAATGATTTCATGGTTTTCTTTTAAAAAGATGTCTCAGAATTTTTCCCACAACCTATTGTCTTCCCACCTATAACTTCACATACAGGAACTTAAAACAAATATTCTGGGAAATGCTTTATTTTATATCTATTTTAAAAAACTATCATTGCTTATTCGTGATGCTTTGTCCTTTGTGCTGCTTAGTTGCCTGAAGCCAGATAAGGATAAATGTTCTAACCAGAGTTTCAGGTTCAGTTTGAACTTCAACCTCTGTGTTTATGAGAATGCCTCCGTAGTAATCATCACTACTTGCCAGAGTTTTTCTGTAAATGAGTGACTTATTCTCCTATAATTAAGTCCCTTTGGTTACTTTGAATAATTCTCTAAAGCTTTCTTCTTCAACTTTTTCTTCATAAACATTGTAGGAGAAAATGCCATGGAAACACATTACTTTTATCGTATAAAATACTAATTAAAAACTTGAGAAAAATGGTTACTTCTCTGTACAAATTCATAATGATTAATAAATTCTTACAATAGCTCTCTGTATAAAGAAACTTAGTCTAAATATCCCATTAGTCAACAGATCATCAGAATATTTTATACTACTATTATATATCTTGGAATATTGATAGAAGTCTAAGTATTATATCAACCTGCCCATTATTATCATAAAGTAATACGAAAACATATATATATATATAAAATTCAGATCCAGGGCTGGCAGAAAGTAACACTGATTATTAAGGGTTTGCAAAATGCCCAGCAGAATGGTACTATTTAGGGTCCACTCCTCCAGCATGCAGTATCAGATTTGGTACAGATGCATTACGTGACCATTGAAATGAACTTTTCCCATGACATCTGGCAACATCAGATGCATTAAAATGTCATAATAGCAAAATGGTCCCTTTAATGATTAGATTTTCTTCCACTACCCGGTTTTCTTGTGGGCTGAGCCCAAAATACTTGTATGCATACCTCAGGAGATAGAGAAGTAACAATGATGAAATCATTGAAAAGAGGAAAAAGTTTTTCAAATGAAGGTGATAAAATGAAACCTTTTTATTGTATAATTTCCAAAGGCATGCAGCAGGCAATAATTATCTCTGTTGGTATATTGTCATTTTAAAAATATTAGGCATATGTCTGGTGCCATGCCAAATGCTAGGTAATTTCTTTCTTCAAGAAAGTCATAGCCAACATGTTTCATGACTTGCTAGAAGTGTTCAGTTATCATTTATTACAAAGTTTCTAAAAATTAATTTCTATAATAGCAGCTTGCTGCATATAGTATAAATTTTAGTTCATAACCTCAGGTGTTATTATATTATAATTTTATGATAATTTAATTTCTATTTTGAGCCACAATTTCACTGGGTGATAGAAAATTAATTAAGATTTCACATAGTGTGAAGGCATTGGAATTAAGAGTAAAACCAGTGCTGTGCTAATCAACTTACTGTCTGGAAAAAAAATGAAACAAAAGAGCCCTGATTAATAATAGTGTTTGCCAATTTCCATAGTGTAAATACTCTTGAAAGGGCCAATTTCATATTATTTTTCCCATCACTGAAGGTACAGATGGGAAGAAATATACACATTTGGCTTTTCTGTACCAGTGTGAACCAGTTCCCGCACAACACTGTCCTGTACGTGTCCTAAGTGTCATCAATTATCCTCTCTCCACCTTGGTCTCCATCCCTAGGGCACTGCCACTTGAGGCCTCGCCTGATCTTCCATCATTCCATGTTAGGTCCATGACGCTTTCTCTTGTGCAAGAAACATCCTGCTTGGTACTGGGAAATTTTGTGAGGCTGACTTGGGCCTAGGCACATGAGGTATCTTCTCTTCTCCAGCACTAGGGAAGGGACAGAGATTACAGGTTGTTCTATGGCTATAGCTTGGTGGGTCTAGATCCTCAAATACATCTCGACTTCCCTTGTCTTCTCAAGGCAGTGAGTCAGCAAAGGGATGCCTGCTGACGTTTCCCCTCGCTTTGATTCCCAGGCGATGCCCTCTTCCTTTCCTTGTGGCCCAAACTTCCTTTTCCTAGTACACCTTCTACCTAGTTTCAGCGGAGGCCAGAAAAGATATGCTGCATCATATATTCTTCCAGAGGTTTCCATTTTGCCCTGAGCCTTAGGTTTTTGGTATTCTAAAGCCAGGAATTTTATTCCTTTATAATCTGCATTCTTCTGTAACATGGTATGCTTTAGCTACCAGAGCTGGGGAAGGTCTGTGGCGTATGAGATACAGGAGAAAATCATCTGTTAATATTTGAAAATAAAATATTTCCCTCACATTGATCTCTTCTATCAAATTTGGTCCTGGGCACTCTAAGTAAATATATATAACACACACACACACAGAGAGAAAGGAGGAGAAAGAGAGAGAATATATACACACATATATACACACTAAGTTAATTCTTTCATAGCTTTTATAATGTAGTCATTTTTCCTTGGATGTCATGCCTTGCAATTCCTTCCTGATACAGGAGTCTCTCCTTCCATGCACATTACAAATTGTTGCCCCACCTGTACTTAAATTAAAAAACTGTGTAAGAAGACTTAATTAGAAAAGAATCTAAGTATTATATGGAAAGGAGTTCTGAATGCGGAGCCTCTCTGTAATTCTTCTTTGGTTCCACTCCTGACTTTTGTGTGCATGTGGTGTATGTAGCTTTCTGGTGTCCTCTTATTCCAATCCTCCATGAAATGAGTATTTTCTGACTTTAACTGTTCCTTATATATTATTATTTGGAGATTTGTCCTTTGTTTCTGATCCCTTCTTTAGACGCATGCCATTTGGCATAGAAGACAGAATGAATATTGTACTCAAAATGTGATCCAGCCATTACCAAGTGGCCTAAAAGTACAAGGGGAATTTTTCCTCCTTTGATTTGGATTTTACATTACTATGACTTAGCCTAAATTCATTTATATCATTAATTCCAAGTCTTAACCTTTGTCCACTGCACTCCGAAGATCTTTTCTGAATGATCTACGGCAGTGATTTAGGAGAGTGAAGGACATGGGCTCTGGGTCAGGCCGGTCTAGGCTCAAATCCCAGCAATGGCACTTGCAGGGTGTAGAGTTATCACTTCCTCCCCCTGTCCCAGCATCTCTGATTAACTGAGGCAATTCGAATGAAGGTACTTGGTACATTGTGTGCATTCCCCTCCCATTTTCTCTTAGATCTTACATTTATCCCTGTTTTAAAAAATCACTCCATTTCATCTTGGGTTTGGCTCAGATGTGTACATACTAGGAATAATTTGGAATATTCAACTCTTTGTTCACAAGTTATTTACAACACTGTTTGTTGTACATTTCCCGTGTGCAAGGTAATGAACTGCTGCCAATGAAAGGGGTGGAAAGTAGTTTTCAGATATAAATATTAATAAAGCGTGATACCTTCCCTCAAACAATTTAGAAGCTCCTGGAGGATTGCTCTAGGAAAAGAACAGACATGGTGGAAATGAAACAGGTCTCTGTACAGCTATGTGGGAACATGAAGGGGGACTCACTGAATCAGTTTAAATAGAGTGGGTGGATGGAGGAGGTTGTTTTCAGACTGATCCTTGAGTGTTGTTGACTAGGGAGCAGGGAGAAGGTCCTGTACTGGAGGAAACAAGCATGGAAATGGAGGTTAGGATTAAAATCTCCCCAAGGACTGGTGATAAATTGGCTATTTTTGCATCATAGGATGGGAAAGCAGGGACATGTGCCATCTTTAAGTTGATGGCTAGGCCTAAATTAGCCTCAGCCATCATGTTTGAAGAGATAAGCCGAGGTCATGAATCTCTAGGGTTACAGAGTGGTTTTCCTATGATGCTTAAAATTAACTGTTGGTTTCTAAAAATAGCCAGCTGTGTATAGTACAAATAGTATCTAGCTGCTCTGTGCAAACTTTGTTTTTTATTTTTTATGTTTTCGTATTCATAAATCTGTCAAGAAATTAATTTCAAATGTTATTTTTAAAAATTGCTCTTTAATTGTCTAGTGGGAGCCCAATTAAGCTGGCTTCTTTTTTCCTCTGAAATAATTGTATCATTTCAGTGCATTTCCTTACTTTCTACAACAACAAGATTTTTCTAGGCTCCTTTTTTCCCCTTCCTGCTCCAGTCCTAAAATAAGCTATGACTAGTGGGAACTGATATTCAGAAACCAACATCTAGATGCTAAAAATGTTCATTTTTACTGGAATGTCCTTTTAGGTCTTTTCCACTGACCTAGGGAGAGAAGCAATTATATATACCTCACATATATAAAACATATAATCATGAGTTCATACTGATAATTGTAATTTTAATCTAACACCACAGGATTCTTCCTCAACTTTCCTCTTTGTGTATATATATATCTTTCTCCTCCCACTGTGAGAACTTCTGCACTCCCTAAAACAAGAAAGCTACAAGACTAATATCCCTAATGAATATAGAAGCAAAAATTCTTAACAAAATTTAGTAAACTGAATTTAACAGTATAATAAAAGAATCATACACTACAATCAAGTGGAATTTATCACTGGGATGCAAGGATAGTTCAACATATGCAAATTAATATATAAGATATACTGTGTTAATAGAATGAAAGCTAAAAATGATATGAGCATCTCAATAGATGCAAAAATTGTATTGGATAAAATAGAAAATGCTTTCATGGTAAAAATGCTCCACAAACTGGGAATAGAAAGAACATGCCTCAATACAATAAGGCCATATGTGACAAATCCACATACTAGAAAGTGAAAAGCTGAAACCTTTTCCTCTGAGATCAGGGATAAGACAAGAGTGGCCACTCTCACTGCTCTTCCTCAACATAGTAGAGGAAGTCCTAGCCAGAACAATGAAAAGAAATAAAATACACCTAAATGGGAAAGGAAGAAATAAATTTTTTATAGATGATATAATTTTATATAGAGAAAGTCCTAAAGACTCCATCCCCCCAAAAAGACTAGTAGACTAATCAAATTAAGACAAATTCAGTGAAGTTGCATGATACAAAATCAACATACAGCAATCAGTTGTTTCTGTACACTAACAGCACCTGAAAAGGAAATAAAACTACCCCATCGAAACCAAGAGAATACTGCAGAATAAATTTTACAAGGAGGTGAAAGATCTGTACATTGAAAAGCACGTGACTTTCAGGAAAGAAACTGAAGACACAGACTGGTGGAAAGGTATCTCTAAAGCCCGGATTAGCCCTGGCCGGCAACACATGAGGTTTTCAGAGAAGAGAGTGAAGAGCGAGGAGGCAGTTAGGGCCGCATCTGACAGTAGAATTAGTGGAGGGAAAGGAGGGAAAGAAGGATTCTTTAGGACCACAGAGGATGAGCAAATCAAAAGTGTGACACATCATGAAATCAGGTAGGGATGGCAGAAGGACAGTGGCAAAAGCAGGCCTGGAATAGGACAAGAGTGGCAGTGACCCCCCCCCACATCCACACTGGGTGTCACCTCCTTTTCTGCTGGACTTCATGCCAGGCCTGTCACACCCACAGGCCTGAAAGAGGCCTTCCCTGCATGCTGAGTTTCTGGCTTCTCCATGTGTGAATAGAAAATGAGCATTATTTTTTAAAAAACCCAAAACTCTACATTTCTTCCCAGAAAAAGCAACCACCACATAAACTTTTTCCCAGAAGAGAAATTCTCGTAGTTAATCATAACTAGATTCTTGTTTTCTCAGCTACTGGACACTTTGCTCTTGGAAAAACCTGTTTAATTGCAAAATAAATATGTTTTTCTTGCTAAAATGGGGCCAATGGTCTATATTAGATAAAAGTTCTCACTCCAGCTCCTTATCTGGTAATTGTTTCCCAATAGCAATGTTCACTCAGCCCCTATTTGGGGGTACATGTGAAACATTAAAGTGAGATTTGTCTCTTGTGGTCTCACAATTAGGGACTCTAAAATGTTTCTGATCTGCCTTGATCTTTCTTTCCTGTGGACAGCCCCTAGGCTGCTGCACACCCAAGGAATAATTGAGAAATGGGAATCACAGTGCCCTGTTATTATTATTTATTATCACTAGGTAAACCATCACCCAGTGCCTCAGCACAGGGCCACTTCAGTCAAGTGTTCTGGAGCATGTCATTTTAACTTGCGTTCTAAAAATAGCTCAGGGGCCCGTTTCCCCTTTTCATATGAATCCTAGGACCCACAATGTGAGGTGTGTCTGGAGGCTGAGAGAGGGAAAGGGGTCTCTGCTGGCCTCTTTGGGAGGTAGAAGACTGAAGGTTGAAGACTGAAGGTGAAGGTTGGGGAAGAAAAAGAGAGGTGACCGAAGGCCAACTGGAGTCGCCTTGAGCAGGCAGATGCGACCAGGCCTGCTTCTGCAAAAGCACTGAGACAACCAGGCAGGGGAGTGGGGTCTGGGTTTCTGCCTTTAAGTGGAACATCTATCCTACTAGAACAGTCTAGCCCAGTGAGTATCATGAGCTCCCGAGAGGCAGGAGAAAGTGAGCAGCTCATCCTGCCTTAGGAGAAGGCCATAAAGGGGTGGGGGCCCCCTTGCCTACTGAAGCTGTATACTTTTCCTGTGAAAGTGTCTTTTTGCCAACTCTTACGATGGGCTGGAGGAAATCAGAGACACTGTCCTTACAACTGCGAAGATGTTGATTTAGTCTTGCATGGTGTGGGCATCTGTATTACAACAGACACAGTGCCATCAATTGTTAATTCATAACTAGTTTTAGGACCATGCCCTGTGAAATGTCTAGGACTAAATTACTGTCAAATTGGGGGGAATCAAGAAAATGCTGTTATACATGCTCAGCCCCTTCAGGGCTTTAACCCAGAACTGTCTGCGTGAATACTCGCAGGTGAGCCACTTCGCAGAGAAAACTGCCTGTAATGAGCATGCTGGGCACTTCAGGAGGGAAATGTAGAACCAGAGTGACCTTGGAAACTGAAGGGTAAATAGAAGAGGTTCACATAGGGTAACTGCTACATGATACATTTGTGAACACAGACTTGGCGCAAAGGTAATCGGCAAAGGTTTGACGAAGTTTGAGTTAGACAGGAAAGCACAACATGGCAGGTGACGAGCTCACTTTGTACCTGCAGGGATGCCTGGTCTGTGGTGTGAAAAGCAAGCATGACATTCCACGTGTCGAAAAAAATTTCAGTCTAGCTATTGTTTTGGGGAAAAATCAGAACATTTCTGGCATATGTTTCATAAACTAACAAGGGTAGTAGTGTATACAGAAAAAAGCTGCAAAGATTCTTTAATTCAACATCACACCTGAAACAAACATAAAAAAAAAAAACAGTGTTTATTTTGTGGGCAAAAAAATAAAACCGAGAAGAAATTTAATAGTCACCCAGTAGAAAAAGGGCTGTTAGACAATGACAATAAACAGTTCTTTTGCCCCACAGTGAACTTAGAAAATCAAAGACAATTGGCTTAAACTACAACAGCCTGAAAGAGACTTATTATTACCTCCCTATTCAGCCAAACTTGAAAAAAAATCACTATTTATGAATGCAATTGCCTCTTAGATTAATATATATAATATCTGTGTATGTGTGTACATGTGCTAAATGCATGCCCTGATATTCAGGGTGATTGTATTTGTTTAAGTCCACGTCCTGGCATAGTGTTGTGTTTAACACAACACTACTGGCAATTAAGTCCTTTGTATGGCCTTTAGATGTTGTAATAAACAATAGAGAGTTTCCTGTCTTGTAGTTGGTGACCGTTGGTAAGGGGTTGAATCTTACTCCTCAAAGCCATGCACTCTGTTTTTAGCTTAAGAAACTTTAGGCTTCTGTGAATATTGATTTACAGAAAGAAGCCACATAGAAAATTAGCTCCCATGTGACTGTGTTTGCTTTCATGATAAAGTTCTTTGGGTTAGGCATTATTGTCATTTTGAAGGTCATCACAGTCCATTATACAAATTAACTTCTCAAAATCTAAACAACACCAAAATATAACAGTATAACATCCTTGTGTACTCTAGGCATTAATTTTTATTTATGAAGTACATATTATAACTAATGTAACTAATTTACAAAGTGATATATTTTGCCAATTTAAATGCTTTGCACAGCTGCGTTCGTGTAAGACTCTGAAATAACACGTGAGTTGCTCATGGATGGTCTTCAGGTGATCTTGAAGAGGGAAAGGGAGTCTCGTGATCTCTAGTCAAGTTTTTGAAAAGATAGCACTTCGGTAGGGAAATGGAATGTAGAATATCGTTTTAGTTCTGTTTAGTCTGTAATTATTCAACTATAGTAGTTGGTGATGACTGATGATACAATATAACCGAGAGATCATAGGATCATGGAAAGATAGACAGATATAGATCGATAGGAGATAAAGATAGAAAGATTTTATACATCTTCCTTTCCCAACTCTTTATTGCCCTGAAAAGGAAGGAAGAGAGGCCCAGAAGGTTCAAATTGCAGGTTAGCACTTACCCCAGGCTAGATTTTGTAATTTCTTACTTGTATTTGTAATTCATAGTGTTGTAAAAGACATTATCGTTGAATAATGCTAAGACATAAAGACATACCAATTTCATTTGTAATTTTGCCTCATTTTATCAGGGTAAAATAATTATTTTAAATTGACAAGGCAGTTGTAATTCTAGGGCACAGATGGCAAACACAAAGCCCATGGATCGAATCCAGCCCTCCACCTTGTTTTAACCGGCCCCACACCTTGTTTCTACCTGGCAGCAGTGCCCAGCTCTTGCTTAACTGTTAAGGAGTAGTTACATTTATACAGTCCTAAAATTACATTCGGCCCTTTGAAGGCAACTGCGAGGCTGATGTGGTCCCCAGGTGAAAACGAGTGTGACATCCCTGTTTTAGGGTTTGCTACTAAATTTTAATCCAGAGAAACAGATACCTTCGTAACTTTATAATGGGAATCCAAACAGAGTTCAAACGTACCATGATGAGACTCTACTATAAAACTGTCCATGCAAAGAACATGGCTCATTTATCTACAAATTTATCAATGTTGGCCTTAAATAAATCTTCATACAATTTAACAAGATACAACAATACAGCAGCCATGATTTATTTGGATATATTTGACATAATCATAGAAATATCAGGTCACCAGATCCATCATTTTGCATCTTTTTAATTCTTTGAATTATTTTTCATTTGTCATTTATAAAAAAAGACAAAATAATTTCACATGATGTCAATATGCATAGAATACAGTGAATGTCACAGTTAAAAATCTGCTAAAATATTTCTTGTAACAATAATTTATTAAGTAATAAACCTGGAAGCTCATTAATGCAAAACCATTAATTTTCTTCTTCTAATATTATGAGATTCCATTTTAATTTCAACTGTGAATGGTTGATATGAGTGCAATTTTTATACCAGTAGTTACAGAATGATTATATTTTGTTTATGTCAAGTAATTTTCAAAGTTTAATAATTTTTGGAATGTTACTTGGCCTTCTGTTGATAATAATAGTGCCCCAACAAATTACTGATCCTCATAATGTATCTGATGTTTGTCAGGTGAGGTCTGAGGCTTTTGCAGTCGGCAAAACCCAGACTTGGCCCTCAAGGTGCTTGCGTTTTAAGTAAAGCCACAGACACAAATAAGTACCATGAGGTCTCACAATCGCAATGATCGAAGTAGGACATTTGTCATCTGGGATATCTTGGGACATGAAAGTATCACTGTGTGTGGCCTCCTGGCACAGGGGCCAGCTGGCCTTCACATTTTGATGTGCAAATTTCCCTAAGAAATGTTTCTTCACTCTCTGCCCCTCCCAGCGCTCCTACCACATGCATCCATGTACTTATTATCTAGTCCGGTGGTTTCAACATTTTTCATCTCATGGTACACATAAGCTAATTACTGAAGTTCTGCTGATGCAATGAAAAAAATTAGGTGTGATTTTGATTCAGTCACACCAGACAGCTTTTGTTGTGTTGGCTGTTTCCTTTTTTTAATCTGACAGGCTAAGAGGAGACAGGTCAGTGCCCCCAATGAAATAGTCAAGCAATGCGTATTTTAAAGCCCCCTGCAGTACACCAGCATGCCGCTGCACCCCGGTTGAAGATCACCGATCTAGCCAACGACTCACAGATGTCTAAGATGTGTAGGGGGGTACTCCACAAACTGGTTTAATGAGTTATCTTAATTAATTAACTTGTTGTGGCTCGAAAGCAGGTTCTCAACTATTTATGATGTACAGTTGGTAGGTTGGAGCTGAGGAGTGTTTCCTGCAGACCCATGCCCACCAGACAATAAAATATGTAACTAAACACTGTGAACTATCGCCAAATGCCTGACCTGTCAATGAATGAGGCTACCTGCTGGTCCCCTCCACCATCTGTAGAGAAAATGCAGAGGACAACAAATATATTTATATTATTCAACTTTTAAAGTTCAAGGAAGCACCTTTTCTTGGTAGCCACGCTACCGCGGGTCCCCAGGCAGAGTGAGCAAATGAAGGAAGTGATGTTAATTATCTGAATCCTTCACTCCCTCTATCCCCACCCCCCACTCCATGGCCTGTACATACATATCTGAGAAGTCTGAGGAAATGAGAGTCAGGAATAGAAGATAAAGAAAGATGGGTATGGCCTCCTTCTGGAGACAGTGGATGGATTTTCCCCCAAGTTTGTGGGCAATTGTGAATATATTGTGGCTTCTTTCCTGGTATTTGCTATGGAGCAGAACTGCAGATCCAGCAAGATCTGTAGCTGGGCAATAGGGAAGGAGAGCAGAGAGAAGGTGCAGTGACAGAGCCAGGTGGGAGGCGGCAAAGACAGCTCCCTGTGTGCATGGAGGGCTTTCCAAGCTTCCTACAGACGTAGAGTGAGGGCGGGTATTCACCGGGACCATGGATTTGTTTCTTGTCAACCAAAAATCTGCCCAGGGAGGCAGGGAGATCTAATTAATAGCAATCTGGTTGGTAGAAAAAAACATAGTTGGCTGGTAGAAAGAATTAGGGTAGTCAAAAAAGCCCATGTGCGCCTTATCAGGATTATTCTTTCCAGTTAGTTACTAGGGAGTTCCAGATGAGGGTTTTGAGGGTGTCCAAAGTGCCTCATGAGAGGGCCAGCAGTGGGCTCATCCACCCTAAGAGGGACAATCATCGAGACCTTGGGTGTTAACAGAGCCCTAGGACACTGTGGGGTTTTGGCCTGGCCCTTCCTCCAAAATGTCCTTTCTGTGGCTGTGTGCAGTTGGGTAAGATCACCATACGACCTAGAAGAAGCAGCTCGGCAGTGAACAGTACACACGGTAATGCCTAGTTTAAACTGCAATAGTTTTTGAGTTAACACAGTTTACTAAAAAGGGAGAGCATGACTAGCTAACTGTAAGCAGATGGGGGCCCAAGAGTCAAGGGAAGCTTGTCAGGCGCAAAATAAAGCAAACTCCTTGTTTATAAACATCTGATTTGTGAAATTAAGATTTATTCTTGTTACATGCTAGAGGAATATTTATTGCTTCGCTTTTGGAGCATGTGGGAATTAATTATTTGGAAGAGAAAGATTTGGGACAGAGTTCCAGTTCCTCAATTCTAGGGGAGGAAAACCCAAGATAAAAATTAAGATTAATCAGGGAAAGACGCGCAGCTGTATAAAAATGCAGCTATTATTTCGTGTTGCAGTCTTTCCCAACAGCTCACTGAGCGCTCTCAAATGAATCCCAAACCAGCTCACTGAGCTCTCTCAAATGAATCCCAAAGGCCCAGTCACCCACCCCTCCAGATGCCCCTCTTCTCTGCAACCTGTTCATACTAATCATCGTGAATAACCTCTGTGGAATGAGAAACAAAAGGACAAGCACCATTCAGGATTTGAAGGATTTCCGCAGAGCCAGTGTTTCTGTGCGGAGAGGTCAAGAAGGTGGCTACAAGCCAGGAAGGAAAGAGAAGGAAATCCATGGAGGAGGATGAAGAAATGTCTTTATGGCCCAGGAAATGGAAAACTTCCATGGAGCGTTCCAGGCAAATGCATCTGGGAGCTGACTCAGTGCCAAGTGCATGGGGGCCAGTGGACGGAGAAACACTTTTGTTTTCAGTCATTCTCTAGGACACTGGTTCTGAGACCCTGGACCAGCACAAGCATTTGGAAACATGTTAGGAATGCACATTCCTGGGCCCAACACCTGATCTACTGAAGAGAAACTCTGGGTGAGAGTCCAGCGATGCGCGTTTAGCAAACTCTGCAGGTCGTTCTGATACACGCCCAGGTTTGAGAGCCACTGCTCCACAGTGAAGGGGACTGGCGGCGGGGCATGTCCCAGATGCTGCCCGCTCACCTTTGCCGTTTCTTCTGACCCGTTGCCTTCTTTCTACAAATGCTGATGGCGGTACTTTCATCAGCCGACTGGGAAGGGCCAACGAAAGGTACTAGACAGCGGTTAAAACTCGTACCTTATTTTTGAATGGTCCCCACTAGTTTGTTGACTAAAAAATTCGAAGGTTTGCAGTAGTCTAGTTATGACACCAGGAATAACAACCAGGTGTGAATAAAGAGAGCCATGTCACAAATGCCAGCTGGCCTAAGGACACGTGAGGAGATGATCAAAGTGAGAGATGTTAAAAAAAAATTTAGAGCATTAGAAGTGAATTATGATAAAAGAGAAGAGCAATATGTGCATTTACATTTATAATGAACATAAACAAGGCAATACCAGTAAGAAAGCAAAGCAAGCATTCAGTGCACTAGGGATAGGACGCAGTTCTGGAGCAGAGACTAGGACATTAGAACAGCATCCACAGTGTGGAAATACTGAGTCCCTTGACTGTGGACCCTGAGGCCTTGGGTGGGGCAAGTCTAAGGGTGGGAGGGTTTGGTCTGCTTGTGGGAATTAGAAACATCCATTCAGGCCTGTGCACAGCACCAGGGGAAGGACAGAACTCTCAGATACAGTAATACTGGAACGGGACCGAAAGAATGAAGGAGGCCATCCAGGGGCACCATGGAGTAAGAATACTTCCTTCACCATTCTTCCTTCAGATTGCTTTATCTAGCGCCACCTGGGCCCAGATAAACAAAAGCTATAAAAGTAACATATTGTTCCTTCTGCCTGTGTAAAGACTTGTGTACCTTAACTGGGATTATGGGCGCAGTTGCATAGGTCGGGGGTAAGGGCAGTGTCTTGGTCTGCTTGGGTTGCTATAATAACAAAGTATTATGAACTGAGCAGCTGATACACAGCAGAAATTTATTTCTCTCAATTTTGGAGGCTGGAAGTGTGAGATCAGGATGCTAGTGTGGGTGGGTCCTGGTGAGAGCCCTTGGTCTGGCTTGTGGACTGCTGACTCCTCATTGCACCCCTACGTGGTGCGAAGAGAGCCAGCCAGCTACCCTCCGGCCTTTTCTAATAGGGGCCTGTTTCCCATTCGTGAGGGCCCCACCCTCATCATCTAATGATCTCCTGAAGCTCACCTCCAAATACTCCCACTTTGGGGAACCGGTTTCAACATGAATGTGGGGGAACACGAACATTCTGCTCATTGTAGGCAGCAGTGCCATGGAATATAGGTATTTTAAAATGAAAATAGGGGTCAAGAAAGTGTCAACTAAAAATAAGTTTGAATCGCTGACCTAAGAACTAAAACTACTTTTCATAAATAGATGACTTCAGCTAAGAGATCAGTATCTGTCCCTTTGTTCTCTCATGCCTCACCCCACACAGGGCACGCAGTGGCTGGTTTCCTACTTGGTCACATGTAAGAAGTTGATGAGACAGAATTATTAACAACTCCTCATTGTTAACTTCTGTGGAAGCCTAAATTTTTTTTAAAGTATTGATTTCAGAGAGACAGAGAGGAAGGGACAGAGAGAGAGAAACATTGATTTGTTGTTCCACTTATTTATACATTCATTGGTTGATTCTTGTATGTGCCCTGACCGGGGATTGAACCCACAACCTTGGCACATCAGGACAGTGTGCCAAAGAACTGAAGTACCCAGCCAGGGCGAGCCTAAAATTTTTAAATTTGAACTCCATGAAAAGTCTAATCTTTTATATTCCAGATAATTGCATATTAAAATAGACACAATAATCTTATGAGGATTTTTAGGAGAGCTTTAGAATAATTTTTAAAAATATTTTATTAAATAAAATATCTATACAATTATTTAAATTAAATAAAACCAGTGAAAACCTACAGTTAACATAAAATAGGACTCGTATTTAGCCTGCTTCATATTTTCCCCACGCTGCCCTGGCCAGTGTGGCTCAGTTGGTTGGAACGTCGTCCTATAACCCAAAATGTCATGGGTTCAATTCTTAATGAGGGCACGTGCCTAGGTTGCCGGGTTTGGTCTCTGGTCAGGAGGGTCAGGGGGTGTAGGAAAGGCCACCAATCGATGTTTCTCTCTCACATCAACATTTCTCTCTCTCCCCCCCTTCCCCTCTCTCTAAAATCAATGAGCGTGTCCTCAAGTGAGGATAAAAATTAACTCCATGCTATGCTACGAGTGAATTAAGGACAATTGCACTAATAAGACAAAACCGGGCCCACATGAAACATACCAAAAGATTAAGTATATTACCCCAAATGAAAGTCTTTAAACTAGCTATACTTGGCAGCACTATCTTTCATAGAAGAAATAGTGATTCTTGGTTGGTTATGATTGACCAACTAATCCTGCAGGGCAGTTTTACCTTTCTAGGCCTGTGTCCCATGACACTCTCTGTGACCTTTAGCCAGAGGGTATCCCGATGTGGGGTTGGGCTGATACGTGCCAGAGACACCCTCCTTGCTTTCAGGAATGGCATGGCCTTAGAGCGGGTCTCTGAAGTCTGTGCTGCAGCCTCAACTCTCTCCCTCCCTTCCATCCGTTTTAGCTTACACATATGTCCTCAGGAGAATTTTTGTTTTCAACCATTTTTAGTCAAAGTCTCCTTTTCTTAAAAGAGGTATTTTTGTATAAAAAATACAAAAATCTGATGAGTGAAAGTAGTTTATCTTCAGTAGGAAGCCAACTCCAGAGAAACTGGACATATTCGTAACACGGGCAGACAGGTAGGATGGAGGAGGGAAAAGAGTGAGTTCTGGACTTAGAGTGTCCAGGGTGTTGATTCTGCCATCCATGATCTAGCACATTACAAAATTTCTCTAGTCTCAGTTCCTTCTTCTGGATAATGGAGCGCATAATAGCTGCCTCTTAGGATATGTAAGATGCATAATCTTTGTGTAATAACTCACCAAATTTAACCCATCCTACAGTTTGGGTATGTAGAGAAAATGTAGTACTTTCATTTTACTTAAAAATACCTACATGAAACAATGAAGTAATACTAGCAGATAGCTCTCAAATAACAGTAACAGTAACATCCTCTGGAGAATAAAGTGCATGTCTCACTCATGCGACAGTCCAGCGTGGATGTGGTCCGGTGACTCTTCCAAGTGGTAACACAGGGATCCAGGCTTCCTCATGGTTTATCTCTACCATCAGCAACACTCTCCTCCTGACCCAGACATTAACACCTACCAGATGGATGGACAAGAGGAGCTCCAGTGGCATATTATATTGACCCTGTGCCATCTGGGCCAGGAAGAAATGCACATTACTTACACGCATTGGTTGTAACAGTGCAATTCCTACATTGCATTAAGTATTCAGGCAGTCCACCTAGTAGACATGAGGGGAGCTAAGAAGACATTTCCCAACTACATTTCTACAATACGAAAGGGTAGCACAAATCTTTGCTGCGAATGATCTCTTCCTAACTGTCCAATATCCACACATACCTTTCATACAAAACATACTCACCACCTCAAGAGAAACAATTCAAAGTTGATCCCGTTACAGCAGCTAGCTCAAAATCCAGGATTTCTGAATGAAATGCTCAACACTCCATCAAGAGCATACGTGGCTTCCTTTGGTCTGACAACTTATAAACGAAAAAGCAAGTTATCTAACCCCACCCTCCCTTCATCTTCTACCCCTAACATATGCTCAACCAGTGGTGGAAGAGGGACAGAGTAAGAGCCAGGTGGGCAGCAACTGAACGGCAGAGGGAGACACACAGTGGATGCCTACCTGCAGCAATGGTAACAGCCTGCTGAGCATGCACTGGGAAGGCCTCCTGGCATGGAGACAAGGAAAGTTCTTACACTAGACCCTGGTCCTCTGTCTTGAAAGACCTCCAGTCCATTGCTCTCTGTGGTCCCTGCCCCTGCTTTCTTGGAGATCGTCCCATGTTCATGATGCTCCATGCCCACATTTGAAGTGAGCACCGGGAATTAGGCGCTATTCAGTGGTTCGGTACTCTCACACCTCCTGCTATGAATGCAAGTTGGAGACCCAAAGTCTTTTTTAAGGCTCATATAGTCAAAGGCATATATCTTTGGAAGTAAAATCAGTTCAAAATCATAGTAGATTTGTCAAACTCTATTTGCTTCCACATAGTAATCACACTCAAAGTTCTTACCTAGATGGAATTATAAAAGTGTTTGTTTCCTTACCTGCATACTTCCTTCTCTCAACTAAATAATATTTTGAGGTCATTGATTTGGATGAAAAGGCAAGGAAATGATGTTTGTCCACCTTCTGTCCTGCTCAAAGACCTCCTGAGGTCTGAGGAAAGTGGAGGCACATAGTATGGGGGACACCAGTCTCCTCTAGTACTGAGGGCAGGGGTAGTGCTTCTGCCTCTCATTTAATGCTTCAGGAGAGTAGCTGCCCTCCACAGGATTGCTGATCCCGTTAGACAATGACCTCTTGCAGAGCAAGGCGACTTACTCAACTTTTCATCTCCAGCAGCTAGCATTGTTCTGAGTACACAGGAAATGTTTAATGATGCTTGTAGAATACATAAATATAAAATGAGCTATTAAAGTAAGTTGTAATATGTCTTACCTTAGTTCAGTAGCTTTCAAAGTGGGGTCCCCAGGCCAGCAGCACCCCCATTATCTGGGAACTTATTAGAAATGCAGATAAATGGCCCTACTTTTGACACTGGATTGGGGTAGGACCCAGACCTCTGCGTTTTCCTTTCAAATGATTTTGACACAAACTAAAGTTTACGAACCATTCCAGTAGTTCATTAACATTTTTCCTAAGAATGTCTAGGTTTAAAAGCTTTTATCTACAATGGAGCTAAGTCTGCTTTTTGTTTAAAAAGTAAAAGCCCATTGAATTTGATAAGTATGGAATTTCCTTAGATATTTTTGAAATATTTTTTTATTTGGTGAGCAGCACGCAAAGATTCCATGAGTTTATGAACAATGTGTTTTGAGCCCTGGCATTTTGTGACTTTTCCAGAGACATCCTGTCATTGTTTTATGTACAGAATTTCCATTGAGTTAGGTGAAGTTGAGAGGCTAGGTCAATAGCAGGATATGGACTCCGATTACCTAGGCAGAGATCACATCGCCCCGCCCACTGCCGAGCTCTTTTTCGGGTATCACCGCTTCCTTGTCTGCTGCTCTCCTTGGTGACTTTCTCATCCATAGTCACGAGGCTGCCTATAGTCCCATGTTGTCCACTATCATAAAGCTGAAGTTTTGAGTCATTTTTTACCATCCTTTGAAAAGACTGTTGCCATCTAGGAAGATTTCTGCACCTTTTTTTTTTTTCAATTTTATCTAATAGACAATATTTAATTTATCAAATTTTCCTAATGGACTAAATCAAGCTAATACTCTACTTATCTAATAGACTAAATATAAGATTAACTAATACAATTTTATCTGAGACATATGGCTTCAATATAATTGGCACTGAATGTCATTCTGAGCTGACTTTATGACAGCTAATCAATACCTTTAATGGGATACTTTGTGATGCCATCATTTTCTTGAAGTAAATGTCCTTGTGTCATAGAGCTGTGTCTAATGTGAGTAAAGCAAGCACACGTAAACTAGGGATCGTTCCAAATGTGCAAATACGCACTGCTTTGCTTTTGTTATTCTGATAAATGTAATTCTTTGAGTGTCGTCTGTTTCTGCCAAAAACACCTAGAAAGGTTTTTAACTTTTCCTTTGAAACTCCCATGCAGGTTGAGATAGTCACCGATGGTTTGATTACCCAGCCATCCTTGGTAACTCTTACAATCAGTGCTGCCTGACATAGATAACAAGTATAACTAACTATAGTATTTAAGTTTCCTAAGGGTAGCAGGATAGTTTCTCAAATTTTAATGTGAGCTAATCACCTACAGCTCTTGTCAAAAATGTGGGTTCTAATTCAGTAGGTCTGCACGGGGCTTCATGTCTCACACTGATGCTGATGTTGCCAGTCCACAAACTACACTTTCTGTTGAAAAGTCACTAGAAGGCATCATACTGGAAATGATAGAAAACCAAGTGAAAAACGATCGGATAGGTACTCCTACAAATTGTTGCAATTTCTGTGTCTGTTGGTGTTCTTCAAATTCATATATATTAACTATACAACTTGTAAGAATTTTTGAAGGACCGTATTTGATGGTAACATAATCTTGTACTTCTGGCCAGTACACAAAAAGGAGCCCACACTTTCACTTTCATGCTAACATGGAAACAAAGGGGCGAAAAGGAGTAGAGATGGCAGATTCATTTTCAAGCTTGTAAGAGTAAATAGCACATGTATGTATATATGTGTGTCTGTATGTGTATACATATATATTGCTCTAGATTATTTACCATCCCTGTAAGAACTAGCAGAGTAGTTACTTGTCCTGAAAGGAAAGCTTTTTTCTTTCATTAAAAACGTCGTGTGCTTTCTCTGGAGCAGCCTGCACTTTAATAATGATCACAAAGTTATGCTTTTATAGAAAATTAATTCTGGCACTTGTCTTGGCCAGTTTTCTTTGGACTTCCAGGTGTTCCCCATTGCCCCTCAGTTACAGCAGAAGCCTCTTTGTTTTCTTCCCTCCACAGACCTCCCTGTTCACCCTGCACCTCACCTATGGATTCCTCTTGGTGGGCCTGGTGGAGCAAGGGGCAGTCAACTTTGAGTGGTGCTCTTCCTTCTAATCACTGTTATTCTTAACTGGAGAAAACCACCTGGTTGGACTACTGCCTGTCCGCCAGGCAGAGACAGCTGCTCCCAGGGTCGGCCCCAGCCCTGTGGCAGCCTGCTGGGAACTTGCTCCAGGCGGGAGTTTGGCGCAGGCTCAGTTGGAGCTATGGCCTCACTGACAGCTCACCTTCACTCTGACTTGCGGGCGGCAGGAGCGATGCTCTTCCAACCGACAGAGAGCGCTGCTGCTCTCCTGCTCTGACTGTGCCCACAAACGCACACAAAACGTGTGCACGCACACAGAAACACTGACATCCATTTTCCACCTACTCTCCTTGGAATAAGAAGGAAAGCCTTGTAAGGAAATGGGCTGTGTGCCACATCACCGTAGGCTGTACGGTAGGTGCTTTGGATAGAGCTTGTGAAGAAACATATGGGCCTCGTGAAAGAAACACCTGCTCGTTCAAGTAAAAATAAAATAATAAAAGCTGCCCCACTGTTAATTTGGAAGCTCTAGAAGGAAAGCCAACTGTGATTAAGTGAAGGAGGCCGCTGCAGGCTCCATTCCGCCCACATCCTTCCAGCGGAGACACCGCCACTCCCTTGAGTTTCAAAAAGATACCATTTAAGGGTGAGCGTTCTGTATGTAGATGCTGAGCAGATTTAAGAAGTCCTCATCCTAGGCAAGTCCAAAAATTTGGATCATCCTTTTCTCCAAACAAGAATTAAGAGGAAAAAAAGGGGGTCAAGATTTAGATTTGCACCAAACTGCCAATAAGGTCAAAATTTCCATACTGCACCTTCTTCAAAACGTGAGGACATTTTAAAACAGAACTAACAACTGAAAGCAACTGGTCATGGCTTTCAAAGTATAACTCTGATACCCAGGAATGATTTGGTGGAAAGAAAATCTATAATACAATATTTAAAAATATACTCCTGTACTTGAAACTGATCTAAAATATATAACATACCATGAAGGGTATAAGTTGCTTTCAATTACAATTAGCACTTATGATCACAAAAAGGAATATGAAGTAATGTTAATCTCCATATTCCAATATAACAAGTAAAGGTTTCAGTCTTTCCCTTATACTTGACAATATAGGAAAATCTACTGCCACATATTTGCTCAAGAAAGTGTCACACACACACACACACATACACACACATATGCGCATATGTATGAAAACTAGAGACACTGAAGATACAAGATTCAAGAAGCATTGTACATAGGACAATGGCACCTCAGTCCCCTTCAAAGTTCTCCCAGTCGCCATCAGCTGCTCTGTTGTATTTTCCTGAATCTCATAGACAGTCTGAAATCCCTTCCCTTTCAAAGCTGATTGTACTTCTGAGAAAGCCAGAAGTCGCAGAGCACCAAATCGTGGCTGCACTGGGGCTGAGGCACAGTGATGTGAGCAGCTGAATAGGGAGGGCAGGGCAGGGAGTCTTGCCTTTTTGGTCAAAAATTGCTGAATACTCAGTGCAGTGTGGGCAGGTGCACTTGTGAATCACCCATCGTGAATGGGCGGACGTGTTGAGTCCTAAAAACATTTACTGAAGTCTCTCTCAGCCTCTCACAACACCTGCTAGTGCACTGATACAGATGGGTTCTAGAACACTCACCTAGTGGGGGAAGCCTGTGCTACAAGGGGCCTGCCCTCCAGATGATAATTTTGGTTTTTTGGTGGGGGTCCCCTCTCATATATGTATGTGTATACATATATACATGTATGCATGTATACACATATACATATGTATATGCCTGTGTACACATACATATACATAGTATAATTTAATTTTTATAATTTGAATCATGTATTTACAAATACATATTATTTCTTCCTATGGTAAATGTGTTAAATGGTCTAAAACAAAATGTGTTTTCTTTCAAGCATGAGATTAAGAATGTTCTATTTTCTTCTTTTTGCTCAACTGTATTTTCTGATTTTTTAAAAATTCATCAACCATCTAATCCTTAACTGGTTGCTTTTCTTGAAAAAGAAAGTTAGGTCCATGAATTTTTATTTTTTTATTTTTTAAAATTATATTTTATTGATACTATTACAGTTGTCCCCATTTTTACCCCTTTGCCACCCTCCAGCCAGCACCCCCCACGTCATTGTTCATGTCCATGGGTCATGTGTGTAAGTATTCCATTTCCTACACTGTACTTTACATCTCCATGGCTATTCTGTAACTACCTACTTGTACTTCTTACTCCCCCACCTCTTCACCCATTTCCCCACAAGCCTCTACTTCTGGTAAGCTTTTTTGTAAACAAGTCCCTTTAACATTTCATACAATACTGGTTTGGTGATGATGAACTCCTTTAGTTTTTTCTTTCCTGGGATGCTCTTTATCTGCCCTACAATTCTAAATGATAGCTTTGCTGGGTAGACCAATCTTGGCTGTAGGTCCCTGCTTTTCATGACTTTGAATACATCTTAACAATCCCTTCTCGCCTGCAAAGTTTCTTTTGAGAAATTAGCTGAGAGTCTTATAGGAACTCCCCTGTAGGTAACTAAGTTCTTTTCGCTTGCTGCTTTTAAGATCCTCTCTTTATCTTTAACCTTTGGCATTTTAATTGTGATGTGTGTTGGAGTGGGCCTCTTTGCATCCATCTTGTTGAGGACTGTCTGTGCCTCCTGGACCTGCATGTCTATTTCCTTCATTGATTCGTATAGTGTCTAGGGCTGCTTTGTGCTACCACAGCAGAGGTAGCTAGTTCCTAAAGAGACTGTGTGGCCCATAACATCAAAAATATTTACTGTCTGGCCTTTTATGGAAAGTTTGTGGACTCCTAAGTTAGACCATGTCTCAGGGCAAAGGACTTCTAGAATATTCTTGTGTTCAATACAGAGCCCACCTAGTCCAATGTTTGAAAGCTATGGTTTGTGACCATTTCAAACCTGAAATATCATTAAGCCCTTTAGCTTCATGATTTTCAGTGTCATCATTTCAAATAAATTCAAGTCATGCATATCTAATTCAATCAAATGTCATTCAACAAAATGGGCTTTTGGAAGATTTGTTCCATGTTCATAGGAGTGCCCCTATCACTCCCAGGTCCTGGAAGTTGTGCTCATCCTAGAGCGTGTGAACTTCATACCCTGAAAATGAGCTGTAATTAAACTCATGATCAACAAGGTCGAGTATGTGTAAGCACTTTCTCTCTGTTTAAAGATAGTCATTTGAGTAAGAATTGGCCCTGAGATTTTATTTTAAAATTTAGTGTCACAAGTTTTTATTCTCAACACCAAGATAAGCCCCTCAGTCAAGTTTCTCCCATGCATTTTGTTTGCCTTGGACATGAATATTAATAAATTCCTGTGTATCAGAGGTAATTACTTAAAATAAACCTGTTCTCCTCAAGAAGTACCACTCATTCTTCAAATTCAGCATGGACAATCAGAGGGAAGAAAGCATCCCAATCACAAACCCGAGCATCCCAATCAAATTGGACAAGTGTCCATTGCTCACCTACCAGGGTTGGGTCCCTTCGAGACTCAAGTGAGAGACTAGCTCAAAAAACTCCCACAGGACCCATTCCAGGCTTTGTGTGGCTCACTGTTCTTTTATGGAAGACCCTGAAGGAGCAGGACCTCTTGCTTTCCCTCGCTTCTTTTTTCATAGCTCTCCCTGTTTCATAAGCATTTTCTTATCAAATCAGAGAGGTTTTTTCCAAGCCTGCTGAGAGGAAGGCTGAGGATCTGTGCTTAGTCATCAATCTCCTATAATCATGTAACTGCTGGCGATTGTATAACCCCAAAAAATTGTCCTCCAATTAATCTAGCACAAAAAATAAGATTGTGACAGAAATTCTCTTCATGTTACACCAGAGAAAAGATGATGACAGGAATTAGATTAAATTTGGTGCCTTACAAATCAAGTGTAACTGTTGGTATTTATTCCAGATGGAATATACCAGATTAGAGGGTAATGTACTTGTCTACTACCAAGGCTGCTTTGCCAGGGTCATGGGGTCAGATCAGGCCCATGAGTGTGGGAGGTGGGATTTCACCAGCATGGTTTTCCCATTGCAAATTGTCCTGTGAAAGACTTAATGAAGTAGGCTTAGCTTTGAGAAACAATGGCTTCTTTATTCCCCCTCTGGGTCCAGGTGTTAACTGGTTCTGGAAACTAAGGCAACAGCTTGCTGGCAGTGTTCATGGCAGTGGGGGTGGGCTATCCTTTTCTACACAGAAGCACTTCAGGAATTGGCCGAGGAGCTGGCCTAGTATGGAACTATAATATTGGTTTAAACCAGAGATTTCAACCTTTTTTATCTCTGTGCAGACATAAACTACTAAAATTCTGCAGCACACCCAAAATGTAGTTTTTGCTAATCTGACAAAAAAATAGGTATAATTGTGATTGACTTCAATAATAATAATAATAATAATGATAATACTAAGCTATCTTTTTTGCTCCGAAGTGACTTAAAAAAATCAGGTGCCTATACTCGTATATAAGGATTTCTGGTACCAAGAATTAACCAATCAGATATAACCGTATTATACAACATGACCAACACAATGCAATTCTATTACATGGCCTGCATATTTATGGTTCAAGATAGGGCATTCACGCCAGACAACTATTGTTGTGTTGGCTGTTGTCATCTTTTATTTGACAGTCTAAGGGAAAAGAGGTCAGTGCCCATGACTAAGTTAGTCAGGTATTGCATGTTTTAAAAATTGTTGCAGCACAACAGTAGAAAAACCCTGGTTTAGACTCTAAAACATTAGCCACAGCTAACAGCAGTTTTAAGTGACCATCTATAAAGTTTTCTTGGTCTTCAAGTCTTCAGTAAAGCCAGTGTCTTTTGAGGACGTTGCAGAGGGACCACCTCAGAAACGTGATATGATCTTCCCCCTCAAATTGGTGTGGTTACGTATGGGCAGGTGGGCTGGAGGGGAGTGGAAGGCATGAGATAGAGGCTGGCTCAACAAAGCAACAAAATCTCCAAGCTTCAACCGCAGCTGAGGTGGCAAGAGGAATAGAAGGGGGAAAACCAGAGAGACCTGATCCCAAACATGCATGGCACCATGGGGAGGTTTCCTAGAAACAGCTTAGGGACATTTGCTGGCGTTGGTGGGAGGTTGGGGGATGGGCAATCTCCAGCAATCAGGCTACTGAGGACTATATTTTTTAAATGAGAAGTTATTTGGTAATTATAGACTGTTGCTATGTAGGATTTATGTGTTCCAAGAGAAGGGTAATAACAGGTTCAGAAATAGCTTCACCTTTAACAGACCTCTCCCACTGTGGTGACAAGCCTAGGGCAGCCTGGCCGTGACTTTGCTCAGGCCTAGTACCTGACCTGTCTGCACAGGGGTTATGTGTTCAGTGGCATACGGATAAGCAAAAACATACTTCCACATAAAGACCTACCTTGTCCCCTACATCTATGTTGTGACCCATCCACTGCCACCCTTTGTGGGATGAAAAGAGCAGGGGACTCCTCCAAAAGAACCAAGTGTTCAAAGTACAAAGCATCCTCCTTCATGCCATGCTCTCTCCTGGACTCCTCCCCCACCGTGCTCCACAAGTTTGAGCATTAGGAACTCTCATCACTGGGTGAGACATGGCTAGAGGTTCCTTGTGATGTATGTCATTTGTTAACTTACTCAGAGCCCTTCTTTGTACTAGGTGCTATGTTAGAAGCTTAGAAGATCACAGTGTTTGCTTTCATGTTGCTTATGGGTTCCTTCTGAAAGGATTTAAGAAGACACATATGAGTGACTAGAGTATAAAAATGGCCATTTGGGAGCTCAGTATAATCGAGATCATACACAGATTAAAGGAAAATTGATGGTACCAATTTCCTGAGGGAAACTGCTTTCTACTCAAACTTTGAATTTCTTTCTAAGAGTTCTGAGCATATAAAGGCGATTGGGAGATAAAGTATATGGCATGTGTTCTGTGGATATTTTCTTTTTAACCAAGGCTACACTTAAACTAATTTTTTTCTGTAAGATTTTTGTGTAAGAGAACCTGAAAATCAAAGTAGATTTTATTTTCAAATATGGTTTTGTAAAAATATGAAATATTGAAGCAGGTAATTTTTCTGTTGCCTCTTTTTTTTCCCTTATCACTTCATAAAAGGATGCAGAGCTCTGATATAAGAATCTCAACTTTTACAAGGTCTGTGCAGACAGTATCCAGCCATGTGATATGAAAAACAGAGACATTTATTGAAGAAGATACAAGATACAAGAAACATTGTACATAGGACAATGACGTCTCAATCCCTTTCAAAGTAGACACCTTGGGACCTCACACAGTTCTCCCAATCACTATCAGCTGCCCCATCATCATATTTTCCTGAATCTCATTAACAGCCTGAAATCTCTTCCCTTTCAAAAGTGATTTTAGTTTTGGGAAAAGCCAGAAGTCACAGGGCATGAAATCTGGGCTGTAGGGGGGCTGAGTCACCTGGGTGATTTGATGTTTCACCAAAAAATTCTGCATGAGACGTGATGCATGAGCGGGTACACTGTCGTGATGAAGCTGCCAGGCAGCAGTTGCCCATAGCTGTGGCCTTCTGAGTCATGTGAAGAGTTTCTGAAGAGGAAGGTTCAAGCCTAACACAAAATTTGACACAGGTTTGTTGCTCTACTCGCTCAGTCATTTTGAATTTGACAGCCACACAGTACACATGCTTACTCAACGGTGTCTGCTGCCCCCACTGACTAGTACAGTGAAGTTGTCATTGTTCATGCATGCGCATTCCAGTCCACTCTCCTTGGCTGCCAGGTTATACTGATGTCGTGCAAACTGTTCTCATTGTATTAACAATGGCTGGACTTTTTCCTGACAGACCTCATATACTTCAGAGCAATTATGATCTCATAGTAATTAAATAGCCAATTAGATAATCTCTCTCAAACATGAGCCATTTTAAATATACTTTGGTGGGTGTCCTGTCTATCTGTCTATCATTTATATATCTATTGATCTATCATCTGTGCTCCTGATGTACCCAGAATAAGGAAGGTAAAGCTGTCATTGACAGTGAAGACTTGGAGACTGGACTTAATTATTCAGAATGACTCCAATTGTTCCATATGGGTCTTGTGCATTAGAATAACATATCTACAAACCTCTATTTGTCTCAAAAAATATCTTTAGATTTGTCTTAGCAATTGCACAGTTGTTATTTGAACCCCAAATTTCTGTTATGAATGTAACTGAAAAAATATGGCAGGCTCATGATAATGGTTGATTGTCTCAGCCATTAAAAACAGCCAAATACACATACAAAACCAGAACCCAGAACCAAAAACTGGAGTCTGGCCTCTGTGGAACATGAATTCCATAGAAAGATGAACTTGCCTTCTTTCTGGGTGTGCCAGTATGAATACATTTAAAAAGACTTCACCCTCCCTGCCCAAGGAACTGAGAAAAATTTACCCACTGATGAGATTTAAGAAGTTTACCAGTGCCTACAGAATAATAATTCTGTGGGAGGTGATTGAGAGAAATGTCCTTAGAAAGTGAACAGCCCCATGGTTCTACCTGATTATCATAACTGTTCCTTTTCCAGCTAAAAAGAACTAATATTTAAAATTTTTCTGTTTTCCAGGCCTTGTGATAGGTATTGGACATATAATGTTTGGAAAATTCACATCCTGCCCTCAAGGAATTCAAAATCACTGTGACCACCTTCTAGGTTGGTATAATCAGAAATGCCACTTGAATTTCTCCTAAGATTGAAAAGGTAAGCCCCATTTGGCCAAACTTCCAGCCCTTAGCGATCATTTTAGATCTTTTGGGGGATATGGCAGCAAAATAAAGCTACCAATACAATCATAGAGTCAATTACATTATAGCTTATTAGCTATGTCTAGGTACTTTTCGAAAATGTAAACTGCTTGTCCCCAAAGACAAGCCATCTCTCTCTCGGGGCCCTGACATTCAAAGACCTGGGGCCTGTTTGACGGACTCTGGAGCTTATCTCCCTTCATGAACAAACTGCTCTTCTGGGCAGTCCCTCGGGCCAATGCAGCGTCCTTTCTGGTCAACACCCTTGACAATCAGGGCTTCACAGTCTGGCTGGATTTTGCAGTCTGATTCCCTCCAGCGCCTGTCTTTTTAAACTCAATTTGGTTTGCATTCATTGAGCTCCTATAAACCCCTCCTCATCCTTTTACACACACACACGTACTCCCTACTGCACTGGTAAAACTTTTTGACCCCACAAATAAATTAGTGGAAAAAAATATATATATATAAATTATACATACATATAATACATATATATGTACATACTTGGTATATGATGATATATGAAAGGTTAATAATGATGCATGCAGCTCACTTATGAATATTCCTGTCTAGAAATAGGCATTCATTTTGCCTGGGAAGAAATTTTAGGAAAGGTTTTAGAGTAAAGATTCTAGAGCAAAGTCTAGAAGGGGCAATAGTTTCTACCAGAAAATAGAACAATGGGAAGTGAAATGGAAGTGATTTAACAACACGTGATTTTATTTTCCATGAGCTTTAGAGGTAAAAACTATTACATCTCTTGATTTTAGAGTCAGAAAATGACACATTTCACTGCAGAAAAGGACAGAAAGAAAACATTTTTTTAAAGGTAAAAGGATTACAGAAGAAATCAACTGAATAACCCTGGGTTTTTGTTTGTCTTTGTTTTTGTTCAAGAAAGAAATAAAACACAAAGGTAAATTCTGGTTATGACAAAATCAGCTGGTAAAATAAGACTTGAAAGAGAAATCTGTGATTTAGGAAAAGTCTTATAATAATTTCTTCTTATAACTGACCTGACCACTTCCCTCAAAGCACATTCCATCTCCGTGCAGTCAGCAGGGCTCCATCAATGTCACCTTGTGGAAATATTCTCATCTTCAAAGAGGCATATGAGCACTAAATCCAAATCTATTTTGCTTTTCTAGGCAGGTAATAGATTATAACTATCTGCTTGGTTCTCTGTCGCTGCCTCCTGTGACCTTCAGAACTGAGATCACTAAAACACTAGAGATTCGGCCTTAATCACTTTTTCAGTCTAGACTGGTCTCCAGGGACTTGGAAGGAGCCCAAATCGGAATGCATTCTGTCTCTGCCACTGTTCAGCATTGCTACAGGTCCGGCTCTGACCCATAGAGCCTAATAAATAATTTGGGCTCACAATTTATTTCCCTGCCCCTCCATTTCACTAACTGATCCCCAACCTTTCCCCTTCTCCGTGTTATCCCACAGTTAGAATTCTGCCCATGAGCTCCAGCCTCTACATACATACCTGCCACCAGTTGTCTTAACTTCTTAAAGGTACGAGGCGTATCCTGCCAGATCCCACCCATTGCCTGCTGTTGAATCCCACCCCTTCCCCAATGCTAACTTCTTCCATGCCCGCTTTTCAAGTTTCTCTCTATCATTTGTTCTGCCTCCCAATTGCAGCCTGGTCTCTGTAGAGACCAGGCTGAAATGTCACCCTCCCACACAGGCCTTCTATGTCACTGACTGAGCAACACAAGCGCTCCTTCATGAATCATCTAATCATCCAGGCTGAGCTTTGTATTGTCTCCAAAGACTTGTTGTCCAGGACTTCTTGTGATTAGCTGCATTCACAGATACAGAAGGACTCACAAATCATGTCCTTCAGCTCTCGTGTAGCACAGGTAAACAACCTAAGATCACACATCTTGTTTTTACTCTTTATACAAAGAAATATTCAAGGAATACATAAGTGCTCCCAAGGCCAGCTTGAGTCTAGGCCGTAGTACTGGGATTAAAATTCACAGGTTATGCTATCCATTGTTAAGGGCTTAAGGGCTGCAGAGCAATTTAATCAATTGGTATTTATTTCCTTTAGACTGTGGAAGTCCAAAGGACATAAGATACAATTTCCAAACAAGTTGAAAATAGAAGGTGTTAAGCACTAGAGAACAATATGCGCTAAATACTAGGTTGCACACCATCAGAACTACAGGAGTTATCTGGGACTCCAGCTGGGTTTTAAGGAATGCAAATGGATCCTTCAAAATGAATAGGAGAAGAGAGAGAAATAAACCAGGATCCAAGATTCAGGGCATGAGACCAGGCCCATTGGAGTGCAGCCTTGAGCTGGGGAAAAAGTGGATGCCAATGGTACCTGTCAGAATCTATGTAACAAAGGTCCTACTGCCAAAGGGGACTTAGGAGAAAGGCCTCTGGGTTCAAAAGGAGAATGAAAACTCATGAGACTAATTTTTTTGGTCTCCATCTGAACTGTGACATTGAACTAGAAGTTCAACCTTATGGACTTCATGTTTTTGGTGGTTTTCAGTTCTAAAGTAGACATAAGAAAACCAGGGCTACCCACATCTTGTGCCTACACTGAGAAAAGATTATGTATAATGTAGCGAGAAAACTTTTCTTAAGGGACTGTTGACATAGCATTGTGATATGCATTGGTCAGTGTCTTCATTTCATAAACTTGACTCCACTGCAGCATCGCCAAATACCAGGTTCACTTTTGCTTAGGGAAATAATTATTGAGTGCCCACTATGTGCCATCCTGTTTAAGGGATAGTCACAAATAAGTCTGAACCTATCCATCAAGGTTTTGAATTCATTCTATTGGCCTCAGGTTGGTCTTCAAAGAGGCTGGGGTAGTTCTTGGACCCCTGATTTCCCAGAGCATCACAGATAACCCTGGGCCCACAGCTTATTTAGCACTAATGGTTGAATTTGTGCCTTGGATTTTGGCTGAGCTCAAATGACTTATGGAAAAACTTGAGCCTGGTCTTGAACCCTGGGTTTCATTCATTAGACCATGGCCCCTACCTGTCCTTTAGAAACACCTTGATCTGGGAAATAGGACACGGTCATCTATGACCTGGACTCAAACTAAAGCCTTGAAAACTTATGCCTAGAGACTTACAGAGCCTTTTCTTCTCACCATAAATTTTCTAGTTCCTAATAAAAGGTTATTTCTGTCAATCCACAGAGGGCTCCTTTGGCCCCTCCTTTTCCCCTAGACCCAGTGGAAGGCCCTGAAAGGCTTTGCAGCCATGCTTACCTCATGAACTAGGCATACTCACATTGCCCACACAGGTCATGACCCCAGTACCAATCTCCATTCTGCTGAAAATGTAAGGGCCTGGTCACACCTTGAATTCTTTTCCTGTTGGGAAGCCTCCAACAAAGCCCCAGGTCTACTGTTCCTTTAGCTTGCTGCAACTGCATGCTTTCATGCACTTCTCCTTACTTTGCCTGAGGAGGATCCCAACTTCAGTGCAGTACTGCGTTCCATTGGACTTACCTCTGAATCCTGAGGGCTTGCACAAAGTAATATTTAGATGATCTCAGGTGCTCACGGCCCCATGGGACAGTCACAGCTCCGTGATACATGTGAACATCACATTAATTACACCTTAAAAATTTTAACATTTCTTTATATCAGTGATAGACTTCACACACAAAGCCAAAAGATTCAGAGTGAATTCAGGCACCCTAGTTTTTCATGAATGGTGCCTGAAATTAAATTACTTTGCCTTGACCTAAAGCAGAGGCTAATGCTCAGCATTTCCTTTATAGAGCCACAGTTTACATTCAGAGAGGTTCTGATTTCCCCTTTAGAGATGTTGCGTGCTGTTGGCAATTCTGGTTCCTGAAGCAGGAGATTCGCTATGATGCCAGACAGGGTCAAGCTTCTACAGAGCAGCTGGTAAAGTATGTGTTGATGGTGGGAAAGCAGCACCCAGGGTGATCTTGCACAGCCTGGTCTTGTCATTTCATCAGATCATTGTGAGGATTTTCAATCATTAATGAGCAAAATGTTCAGGAAAAATTCTGATTATGTTTATATTTTCCTATCTCTGGAAATAGCTCCTTTACAGCCCCCTATTAAATGTAGCTTCAAGGAGAAGGATTGGGAATAGGTTTTTAGAAAACCGCACATAATTGATTGGTATATTTTATGTGCCTAAACTTTTACAAGCATGCATTTCTGGTTTAGTTGGTTTTTCAATTTGCTTTCTTTGCTTTGGATGCAGAGAAAAGGAAACCACCTTCAGAACAGGAGCAAACATTAACAGCTCCCTTACTGAACTTTTTCACGTAAGTGCAATTTTTTTTAAAGGGAGTATTTCAAAGTGTGACAAAATCATTAGATTGATCATGATGTATTTCGGTTATACTGAATTAAATTTCAGTTTCACATCGCTAACATTTTTACTAAAGATGTTGCTGCTTGAATTTGAATAAACCATTCATCTTAACTATAACACCAAATCTATCTTGTAAGCTCCGTATTTTATGTTAGCCTTGCAGCATTAACCTGAGAAAGGGAATTAGTTTGATTTAGATGCCTTAAGCCAAATCCAATTTTTGGATTTGTCTGTAAACACAGGATCATGCCTGTTTTTTGAAGGCTTGCTGGGTTTCTACGGTTACAATTACACCCAATGAAATGACATAAGATAACAAGACAAGGAAAATAAATCTCACGTGTGAAATTGATCTTGGTATTTATTACAGGTTTGAAACTGCACAATCCTTTTGTCACCTTTAAAATCTATTTCCAGTTTGGTTCTGCTTTGCTACCATAGACCTAAAAGTGGGGCATGATATTATAGAAGGAGCACACAGCCGGTCGCTCTGTTCTTGCCCTTAATTCGCCGGAACAGACAGACGCTCCATCCCATTGGATCACAGGCTCCCCCTCAGAAAAGGGACACAAAGATCACTGAGAATATATTATTGCCACATTTTGTGACATCCCTAAAATTAGTACACTGTGTGTGACAATACCGCCTACATGCCCCACTGTTTTCAAATGTAACACATTTAGCATAATAATAAAGGCTTGTCACGCAGACCACCATGGTGGAGCAAAATGGGTGAAGTTTCTCAGCATCTCTGGCCTAGACACCTTGTCTTGAGCGGACATGAAGAGGTTGTTTGGGGGAATTTGAAGGAAAACGTGGTTTACCAAGAGTCTAAATAACCACGCCCATACACAAAAGAGTAATATAATGACACATAAAGCATTCTAAGTTTGAATATAGAGACACTAGATTTCGTTTTCCTTGAAGGAGCATTCCAAGACATTTTCATGATTCTGTCCACAAATGTGAACTTTTTTTTACAGCCTCAGGCATCAAATCCCAAAAGTAGAGGAAAATCTAAAATTTATTCAATTCTACTGTGTAAAAATTAAAACTCAACAAAAAGTAACTTCCATTTCCTCAGCCATTGTTCTTCCTGGCAGTTATTTGCCAGGGTAAGAGGCTGCAAGGGGAGCTAGGTGGACCGACTGTGTAAAATTTCTAGTAATTTATCAGTGTGACTGTTCTTAAGGATAGCTACACAGAAAGAAAGGTCTAGCTATACCGAAAATGAAAAAAGGAGAAAGAGAGGAAATCCCTCCAGAAGATTAGTCAAGAATTGCTCTAGTAATTAAGGATATCTTTGGGGAATTCAAAAATGCAGAGGCTGATTTTAAGGTGTTCAGATTATGGAAGAAAGTAGAGAAATATGATTCCCTACCTTCGCACATCCACAGGCAATAATATCCAGATAAATCCAGGTTAAATCTATGAGATGGACCACCATTACAGAGTACCTAACCATATGTGGGAGCAGAGAAATGGAGTTAACACTTGTTAAGTGGGTTTTATTGGACAATGTTGAACATTGTATGTAGGTAATCTCATTTATTCCTTACTCTGAGCTTGTGAAGAAAATATTCTGTTTACAGTTGAAAAAATAAGGCTTAGAAAGATCCATAACCATTAAGTAGCAGGATCTGAGTCTTTCTGACATAAAACTTCCATTTTATTTTTCTCTCATACCTTGCCATTTCCTGAAGCAGTAGGATTAAACTAAGTTTAGGATTTGGCAGGCGCAGTGCAGTTAATGGGCAAGGGTCCAAGAAATGTAGCCGATCCAGAAGAGACATTTTGCTGGATAAAAGACACCTTGCTTTAGTAGTGCACATTTTAAAAAAAAATACAATTGTATGGTCCTTTTTCTCTTAAAAAAAGATATTGGAGCATTTACTTTCTTTTTCAGAGACTAAAGGCGAACTGTCTACAGGGGAGGTGAGAGAAATAAGCCATTGTCTATAGCCAGGATTCAGTGCAGCATCCACAACAAATTGAGAGGAATCTTTGGGGTTTTTTGCAGGGGGATCTAATGCCTCAACAGGTATGAGGAGGTCCCCCCTTCACTCCTGTTTAGAGTAACAGAGTAAGAGCTGAAGGACAGCCCCTCATCACTCTGGGACTGGAATCCCCTGAACCGGACCTCTGTAACTTCACAGGAGCTGCCCTCCGGCCCAGCAGGAATGAGTTACCTCGCAGCCCATGTGAGGGTGGTCCCCGCAGTCGGGTAGCCTGCAGCCTGCACAGCCAAAGCGGTGCCTTGGCAGGACTCGGGGGCCGAGATGTGTTCCTGTATTTGAGAGCCAACCCTCTAGTCTAACAGGGAACACCCTCAAATGCTCACCACACCGGGCTGGAAGTGGAAAAAAAATTTACTCAAAAAAAAAAAAAAAAAAAGAAAAGAAAAAAGAAAAGAAAAGAAACTAACCGAAAGGTACAGCTTACAGTCACTGTTGGTACTTTTACTTGCCCCTTGTCTTGGATCATTTCTACCCCTCGAAAAGAGTCACTTGAACTTGGTCACTGGCCTAAGAATCCACACATCGCTACCAGGCTGACTCTGTCTTTTCAGTAGAGAAAATAGGGGTGAGCAGTATAAAGTCCCATAGCACCCAACTCCCCCTTCGAGCCATTTGTAGGCTTTAAATCTGAGGAAGAGCCTTGTCATCTCCGAGGCTAAACTCTACACCTGTGCTCTTCACCCAGTCCTATTTTGCTCACTCTCACTATATTCAGTATTCTTCAATATTCAATTTCTCCCCTTATTCAGGCCCCGATCCATTGCTATATAAATATGTCAGAGCCCCCAAACTGATTTCTCCGCTGCTAGGTTTTTCCTCTTCCTGTTCATTTTTTTCCCTGCACTAGAATTATCTTTCTAAAAAATGTTTTTATCATATCAACACTTCAGTGCCTAGCATTCCATGCAAGCCCCTCCATCATTTCAGCCTTCCCTCCCACCATGTGTTTCCATGTACTTGACCTTCTGGCTTTGCCTTTGACAGAGGCATGTCAGTTGACATTCTGAGGCCAGACGTTGCTTGTTCGAATCTAAAGACTTTTTAAATGTTGGTAATCTAAAAGAATACTCTCTATGTGAGTACAGAAAACTAAGGCCCAGATGTGTCTAGGATAACAAGTGTCCCGGTAATCAGGCATGGGAGGAATGGCCGGCAAAATGGAGAGAGAAGAGCAGGGCCAATGGCAGTCACTCGAAACATGTCACTCCCAAGTGTTGTACCCCTTATGAATATTATCGTGCCTAGAAAAGCTTCCCAATGGTGTTCCCCTTCAGTGTTCTGTTTATCCGTAATTATCTGTTATTACTTGAATTTAGAAAACCCAGAACAATTATGGAGAGTAGGCAATTTTCCCACCAATCACAGCTCTGTGTGAAATGGTGACGGGAAGAGAGCAATCGCCTTGGATTAGAACTACCTTCCTGAAATCCTTGCACTGCAGGGCTCCGTCTATAGTTCAGATCATGTATCCGAGCTATTGGGGGTCTGAAGCTTATCAAGAGGGGTGAAATTAATCATTAAGGGTTGTGCCATATGTATTGGAGAAAGGACATGACTCCCCTAATGTGAAAAAGACAAAATGATTTTCTGTGGGCTTTGAGTCCTAAGGTTACCCTTCTTTTTCCTCTTTCGTCCATCTCCAGATTAAAGCTTGGAACCGTCACCAGATTTTAAAGTGAGTGGGGAGGAGGGCTGAAGCCGTCTGCACCTGGAAACCATTTTCTTGATTTGTGCTGGCTGGCGTCCTGGAGATTTAACAGCAAGTATGCCTCTCTGGGATTTGTTTGAAATCTGGGCAGAATGATTTGTCTGAAGGGAGGGATTGGGGGATAAAGGGTGGGGAGAAATTCATTCCTGGTTGCCACAATGTTGTTCAGCAGTGGAGGAACTTGGCCTGACTTGGGTTTGAGTTGAAAGGAAATCAATAAGGCAGCCTCAAGTATGCAGGAATTTGCTGCCCAGAACTTGCCAAATTTTCTAATGTAACCGGGTATTGTATTCTCTGTAGGGGGTTGCTGACATCAAGGCTCAGACAATTCCATGTAGAAGAGCTCTACAATAGCTGTGCAAATTACAGCGTTTTCTTCTGCTTTAGCGCATTCCAAGGATGACAAATAATTATTTCTTGCTCACACTGTGTGGGAATGCACAGTCATGAATTTGCTTGTGAAGCTCCCTGGTGATGCCATCAAGCATTTGCACACTGGGAATTTGCACGTTATTTTCTTTCTATTTGTGCAAAGTAAATAGTGAGCCCCTAAATGTGAAGTATACTTTGAGCGTGGAAGAGGAAAAATAAAACAGGATGAAAATGATATTCTTAATTTACATAAACACTTTTCATACAATTTTACACAATATTTATCAACTGTGTTCCTATGTTCATACAGAGCAAAGCTGTACAGCTAAGTTTTGAAAGGCATTAACCATTGTAAGAATAATAGCATTTGGGGAGAGCTTACTATGTGCTAGAAACCTTATACACATATTTGCTGCTCACAATAAGACTGCTCAGAACAGCCACTGACATCCCTGATTTAAGGAGGAGAAGGTCACCCTAGGAGAAGTTGACTGACTTCTTCAGGGCCGCACAGCCAGTAAACGCTGTCCCCTTGCACACTTGTACCATGTGCATGGGGACAGGAGAGCCCAGGCTCTCCCAGAGCAAGCTCTGTAATTATGCATTGTTTCACAAATCTCTTCTTCTGTACAGAGAGCAGGTTTGGGACTGAAATGTCATTTTTTATTGTTCTCATGCAAAAGAGGCCACGTGGCCTGATGTTTAGACCCAGAAGACCTGAATTTTGTCTCCACCACTATGACTTTGTGACCCTGGGCAAGGCCCTTAGCTTACATGACACCGAATTTCTCCATCTGTAATAAGCATGCCTATGTTATAAGGTCGTTGCTTGAATTAAAATACAGTAAGAAAAATTCAGTTTATCTATGAATATTAATTAGTACTTCTATAAACAGGAAAATTATACCCAAAACAACATATAAATAGTAAACATAAGACATTTGACCATGTCTTCTCATATGTTCCAACATGTAGAGGCCTCTGCATACAGTATTTTTATTCCCCTTTCCCTCAAATCTTTATAATTAAATGTTTGCTAATTGGCAAAACACAAATTCATTCTTTCGCTGATGTAATCACTAGCATGTGTATTTTCCTTTCTTCTTCTTCTTCTTCTTCTTCTTCTTCTTCTTTTTCTTCTTCTTCTTCTTCTTCTTCTTCATCTTTTATTCTTTCTTTTTATTTACAGTGGTGGGGCAAAAGTGTGTTTACAGCTGTGAGTATACAAAACAGAGTTTATTCTTGTGCTATCACTTACTAATTATTGTATTACTTATTTGTATCACAACTGTAAACCTCCTTGGGCCACCCTGTATAGTATTTATTGAGCAGCCACTGTGTACTAACTTTGTGTTAGCCACTTGGTCTGTAGGTATAAAAGGGCCAGTTTCTGTCCTCAAGAAGTTCACCTCCTGGTGAGGACAAGAAAGAGGCAAGTGTTATGTCACACAGGTCCCCTGTGCTGTGATGGGGTCTGCAAGTGCACTGTGTCTCAGGTTCTAGGCAGACTGGCTGGCTCTGAGGAGCAGATATCTAAAATGAGAGGTGATGGAAGAGTGGAAGTAAGTCAGGCAAAAGAGGTGAAGGAGAGGCCGAGGGCACGCTGCAGAGGAGAGCGCGCTGTCTGCGAAGGCGCAGCCCCATTAAGGTTCAGGACACTCTCCATTAACTGCAAGTTGTCGGGCCTGGCGCATTCACAAGATTCAAAGGCAAGTAACAGGAGGTCTGAAGAGGTAAGGGCAGCTCCAGGGTCCCAAATGATCACCTGTGAATTGGGTGTTGGTCAAAGTCCAACATCTTACAAGAGACTGTGCTCTGAAGAGGATAGGGTCAGTTCACAGATGGCTGGGGTTTTCCCGGTGTCCCACTGAGCCGTCCCAGTGTGGGGAGTTGAACTGCAGTCCGCCCCCTGACCATGCCATCAGTAGAAGAGCAGGGAACGTGAGCACCCTTACAAAATGACACCTGCGGAGTTCAGTAAGAAGAAAACGAAAAGTGAAAGCCTCTGGACAGAATGTGTTTAATACAGGTTGATTTAAAATGTGAGAGTAAATTTTTCTCCCTGAATGGTCAATATTGTAGTTAGGCTGGCTAACAGGAAGGAGCTTTGCTAAACCTTCACGTAATTTTATGAGGCCAGCTCTTCTAAGCTGAAAAATGTTGCCATGCCTTACCTACATTATGAAATAAATACTGCAGAAGGTACGCAAGGGGAAAAAGTGGCAAGAAACCACCTTTCTTAAACATTAATATTCTGTTATACCTGTCTAGTGGAAATACACGATTCCTCAAAGCATTGAATACACAGACTTGCAGCTAAAGTTGCGTGAGACCTTGTTTAACCTTGAGGAAATGTTCACTGGGAAAAATCTGTCTGGTAAATGTTTGCAACTCAAAGAATCATTCTTCTGAAACTTACCCTATGGATCAAGGTTCCCAGACTAAGCCTAACCTTGCTCACTTAGAATTCAGATGTGCCTTTACGTCTACTGGGTTCCCTGCCACAAAGAGACTGTTTGCGTGGAGGAATGGGTCATCTGGAAGAATGAATCCAAAGGAGACATGTACGTTTTGTTGAATATCAGTCACTGTCTGCAGGGGTGAGAGCAAAGTAGAAGGATACTTGTCATTCAGAGGGTCTTCCAATCCAGACCCCATGGATTCCCGAGAAAACAGGGTTGAGGTGAGGATGAGGTCACTAAAAGTAAAACTTGAAAGAACCATTTGCATGAACATCAGCTGGAGGCTTTAGGAACACAAGGTGGCTCTTTAACAGCCCAGGAAGCTGACATTTACAGTTTTCATCATGTGTCAGGGGTAAGTATGCCAAGTATATTTAAATTCCTGAATCCTCAACAGCCTTATGAGATAAGTAGTGCTTTTATTTACCATGTTTAAAGGAAATTGATTGCAACACAGAGATGTTGAGAAAATTGTCCAATGTCACACAGCAAGTGAAAACTGCGTTTGGCCCTAGTCACTCAGCCCCTGAAGTCCAGGCTGTTAACCATGGTGCAACTTAAAGACAGTAGGGGGAGGCGAGCTCCTTTGATGGGCCTTCCTTCCAGGGTGCAAGTCATCATTAACAGCATTTGCACTTTTGCACTTCAGGTGTGCTTCGGCACAATGAGGGGTTTTGTACTGAAGGACCCCAAACAGCATAACTTCAATTGATAGCCATCAATCTGAGCCAGTGGGGGCCACATTGGAGTGGGAAGGCGGAGGGACTTGGGGGGAGTCAGAGGGTTTATCCCAAATCATAGCAGTGGGCGCTGCAGGAGGAAAGAAGGAAAACTGAGTCAGTCACATGGTGGTTGAGAGTGGGGCTCACATGCCTGCATGGGAACAGCCCGCCCTGCACCCCTGCAATGTGGAGAGACAGTGAGGGGAGTGGGCGGTCTCCCCGAGGAGAAGGGACAGGGGTCAGGGGAACACTGTCCGTGAAAGTTGTAGGACCCAGTTTTGGGTGTGGCCTGAGGAAAATAAAACACATTTGTAATTATTAGCTGTAACTCGTACTAGTATTTGAAAAGTCCCAATGACCTCCTGTAGGTTATTGTAACTGTAAAATAATGGTAGGAAGAGCAGTGATGTTATGAGACAATCCAATTGTCTTAGCCATGGAAGTGGCAAAGGATCGGATTTTAAGAAATTTAATTTGCCCGCTGCCCAGCATAGTGAGAGGCTCTCAGAGGCACCAAACGTCTGCATATGCCTGATTCCTTGTGGGCAAATAGCGGTGCAGCAGCTATTCTGACTCGTAGAGACTGATGTGAAGACAAGAGCCTTAGGAGGAGCAGAACAATAGCATCCCAGATGATGACGTAGACCTATATGTGACATTTAATTTTTAACTAGGGATGCAGCCTGTCTTTTCAGCATCACTTTGCAATTCTGCTGTGACCGAGAAGGCCATCTGCTGAACTAAAATTTCCATTGTGTGTAGTGATTCAAGTGTTATATACAAATGAGGTAGATAATTCCATTTCTGCTAAATGGAATAATGGTGCACAATGCTGAAGAATTGGCCTAACAAAGCAAATCAGACCTGGAAACCATCCCAGAAATAATAGTAGAATTTTAAAATAAAACTCTAATTTTTAAAAAAATGAATGTAATTCAACCCATCTTAAGTGATATTTTTCCTAAGACAAAAATATTGTAGAAAACAAAAAGATGACATATGCCTGGTATATGTGAAACCATGAATTTATGAAGCCTTTTTTCCAGAAGAAAAAAAAATAACTGTAAAAAGCTTTGAGAATCCTGTTCATTCAGGATTCTAAGAGAACTGCCCTGCGAAGTCCTGCTAAACCATGTTTCTGCTTGCCAGAGACTTTATGTCTTATATCAATCAGTTTCAGGAAACATTCTAACACCACACTGTTTCTTGCATTTTTCTACAGGTTTAAGAACTTCCTAATTTGGTATCACTAACTTTTTCTATGTAGTGATTATGTTATTATAATAATGACTAAACCTCCTTTTCTTGCTATAAAATTTCCCATCATGAAACTTGCATTGTAACTTACATTGTAACTTGCAATGCAGGGATCTAAAATATATCTCTGCAAGTCAAGAGGAGTATCATAAATACTCTGTTATGGGACAGTAATGAAAGGGACTGTGCCAAGGTACATACCTATGGTGCTGGCTTAGCGGAGGGGGCCTAAAGCAGTAATAAATCAGTGGCTGTCAACTGCTGATTTGCAGTTCCTACCATACAAAGCGTGCTCTGCGTCAGATTCTCCTACTCCACTGGTAAGCTGATACACATAACAAAAAAATAACCAGTATACTAACATCAGACTGTGCCCACTTGCCTCTGCGTTCCCTGACCCGTCTACGTGCAGCTAATCGCTGACACCAGAAAGCCACATCTGTTGGCTGGGTAGCACCCCTCACCATCTGGCCCCTGGAAAGTATCCTGCGACTGAACTTTTAACAGGTTCCTGGTGGAGATGGCTGCGAAGTATCCAAAATAATGTTGGCTCCGGCCATTTCCCGAAACACACATGTGTTGTTCTAACAGCAGACTCTTCATTAGGAAACCAGTTCAACGATCAGTTGGAGAAGGCTGTGTCCCGTGAATCCACAGATTCATGGTTAGGGCTGTGTTGGTTCCCTCTGGACCCTGCGCTGACTATCTATTCAGGATTCAGCCCCCCACTCATACAACCGACAGCCAACAGTCTTTACAGCCTGGCATTTTGTGGAACGAGAGCCTCTTTGGGAATCTAATGAATAAGATTCAGTGGGAAATTATAGCCTCTGGCTGCTTTATAAAATAAATACTTCAACCAAACCATTTGCATAATGAACCTATATCATCCATAAGAGATTCAGGAAATTGTATCAAATGAAGCTGAACTAGAGTTAAGGATGTGTTTTAAGGGGGCAGATGAGTGAATCTTCTTAATCCACATAGTTTTGTGTTTTGTTTTTTTCAGGGGGGTGTCTTCTCACATGATTTTAGAATGGACAGTGCTTGTTGGAAAGCAGCCATTTGCTCTTGGGTTGCACAGCGATTTTCAAGACTTATCTGAGGGAGCTTTTAAATTCCGGGTGCCATTTCCATTCATTAATCTTGTAGTTCACAAATTTGGTTAATAAGTCAGTAGATGACTAGAACTTGAGGATATCCATTAGTACAATGCAAAGGGGCATCGGGAATCTCCTGAACTTGTCCCCTTGAAACGGAGCTGTTTACTGGCTGTAAGCACAGATTCATGTGGTCACGCACTCCTCGATGCCCTGCCAGGAAAAGGCAACTCTGCACTCGTCAGTTCTGCTGTGCATTTTCTTACAGTTGTGCTGGGCTCCAAAATCATTGTCTGTTCCTTTTTGGAGACTGTCAAATGGAATCATTTCAATGAATTTAAGAAAGGCAATCAGAAATATTTACTCTTTTCTGCAAACCATAGTGCAATGGATCCTATTGCAGCTTCTTGTATCCTATTCTTTGTTTGTTTATTTGTTTGTTTGTTTGTTTTTGTTTGGGGGGATTTTTTTAACATGATTTCTTGGTAGACAGGAAATTTCTTGTGAGGTTGGAAAACCTAGATTAAAATCAAAGAATAACAGAGTTTTTAATCATAATGAATAGCATAATGAATGTTCTTCTGTCCGATAAACATTTGAATTAATTGATTTTATTCTTACTCTCTAAGAAGCTCGGGTATTTCCAGATTCCTAAGTGGCTTTGGACCGTGCTCCCCAAACTTCATAGCTGTCCCCAGCATACATTATTGAGGACTATTGTGTATACGGCCCTGTAATTACTTGAGTTCTGGAACTAATCAAGGACCACTTTTATGGAATTGAAGAACCATATCTGATTTGTACAAAGATCTCTTCCTTTCTCCCAAGATGAACCACCTCCCCTAGCTGGGGAAAGGGCTTAGAGAGTCTTTGCTTAGAGAACCCTTAATTTCTTAGTACAGGGATGATTACAAGCAATTGACTCTTAAAAACAAATCACTGATGCTGTATTGTCAACAGCATTTGACACTACAGCTAGCAATTTTAGTGAGCCAGGCTTGGGAAGAATTTGGGGCAAGTGTAAAATGTGAAGACCAAAGAAAGGAAATTGAACTTTTCCTGATCTTTTTGAAAGCCATATGACTGTAATTCATGTAAAGGTATTTATTCCTTACTACTCTGAGCTCCAAATACAAGTACTATGGGTGGGGTTTAGGTCTGGAAACTTTATCATGATTGCACAGTCAGAACAAGGTAGTTCACACTGGCATAAAAAAAAAAGGAAACCAGAGGTTTCAGTGACTTTGCACAGCAAGGTTTATTTCTTGCCCAGGGGAATTGTAATGCAGATCAGGTGACTTTCCAAGGAAACCATCCTCCATGCAGTGGCTCAGGGATCCAGGCGACTTGATGTGCAAAGATGCCTTAATAACATGTAATGTACAGATCACCTCAATAGGAGAAGAGAGATCAAGAGTCTCTCTCTCTCTCTCTCTCTCTCTCTCTCTCTCTCTGATTTGGTCCTGGTGTGACAAATCTTGCAAACCATTGGTCAGAAATAGCCACAGTGTCTAACTGCAAAGAGTCTGTGAAATACAGGGGAACAAAGGATATTTGGTGAACAGTAAATATCTTTGCCACGGTGATCTAAAGCGTAGGCTACCAGTATGTAATCTTGCCAACATTAACATTAATCTCACTTTAGAAATGATAAAGAAAATAAAGCACAGAAAGGTAAGTAACTTTTCCGGAGTCACAAAGGGGTTCGGTGAGGGATTGAACCCAGGCAATCTGACAGCCCACACTCCTAACCACAATCATGTGCTATTTGCAGTGTCCCTATGAATTCTCAGTGGCTTTTGGCAAATCACTTGATTTTTCTTAGTTTTCCCATTTGCAACCTAGAGCTAAGCATATCTATTCATTTGAGCTTGTTGATCACAAATAAAATACATATTACACAGGTACATTTTTTCCATTTTGAAGAACCACTAGATGCTGAGGATGTTATATTTTTTCATCTACTAAATGTAATTATAATACCTCAATAGTGGTGATGATGATGATGATGATGATGATGACGATGATGACAATTAGGATGATATCTGACATCTATTGAAGATATAATATCATGTTCTGTTCTAAGCACTTAACATAAACAATTCCACTTAATCCTCATCATACTGCTATGCTCAAACTTGATGATGTTCAGAAGATTTTACATAAGGACAAGTCAGTGACAGCTGGGGTTCAAACACCTGCCCTCATTTCTACCACCCTGCTCTGTCCCCTATCAGATGAGTTTTAAAAGTAGTATTTAAAAAACAAAAATACTAGGTCAACTCAAATTATTCTTACTAAGCATTTTAAAATCTATGGTTAGAAGTCCAGTTTTCTCTTTATCACTGTAATATTTTTTCTTCTTATTTTAAAGTGTATTGCCTTTAACTCTGGTCTTTTGATGAATGAATGATGAGTAGGAGTTTCTTGAACCTCGTGACTGGATCTTTGGCTTAGTCTGTAGTTTCCACAGCATGCCACACAGTTGCAGGAGTTCGATAAACATTCTCAGATTTAAATCTAAAGTCTCAGTGGAATGACAGAGTTTCGGTATTAGTTTTATGCCATTGCACACAACTCCTGGTGTAAGCCTTTTTTCCCCCTTTTTCCTAGTCTCCTTTTAAGACAGGGTGGTTGTTTTGCTCATCACTATCTCATTCTATTAAAAATCCAATTAGTATTTATATCTCTAGTACTGTTTCTTGAAAAACCTGGTCTCTTACAAACCTCATATTGCTTTCCAATGAATACATGCTCTTTATATACTTGAAGAATAGCTTTTGTTTTGTCATTTTTTATTCCCTTGTATCTATAAAAATAAGTGTGCTTATTAATAGATGACAGTCCCACTTGCCACCAAGTAATGGCTGGTTTTATAGTCAGATTAGCAGAAGCAAGAAGAGTGACAAAACATGTATTTTAAGAATCATTCCTGTGATGGACAATGATGTCTGTGAGTGTAGCTTTTATTGCATTTTGTTTTGAGACTTTCAGTAGACCAATTCGTCTAAGTCCTCTGGCCTGAACTGCTGAGATGAAATTGCTGTTTTGTTTTGTTTTGTTTTGTTTTGTTTTGTTTTAAACAAATCCCCCAACCTAGAAGTCACCAGAACCCTCAAGGTCAGGGACTGTGTCTCATCCTTGTCTCAATCCCTACGTCATCACAGGAGCTTGTGAGCCCAGTGGATACTTGCTGAATCTTTGTTTGATTCACCAAGTTCTTAGAATAAAAGACTTCTGGGCCATCCTATACACTCTTGCAAATGTTCACTTTTTCTGTCCCCAAGGTTACTTTTCCTCTTGAGAACTCTCTAACTTCAGTTTTTTGTACCAGGACTTGGGGACACACCCTCATCTAAGTAAGGACTCAAATATTTTAACTATTGGGTTTAACTTAATTGAATTTCAGAGTTTTGACCCCAAGTCCTTCCCACTCTGCTCCTGGGTCTGCATAATTAAAAAACAAACAAACAAACAAAAAAACCCTTTCCTTCCATTTTTAGGAATCATGTTGTATCTGCTCCCTCCTGTCCAGAGTAAGTAGCTTTCCTCTTTCCTCCTCCAGCCCCAAGTTTGCCTGGTCTTTGGGAATGGAAGACATTGCTCTACAAATACATACATCTTGGCATTTTCTCATCTTAAACCTAGACATGCACAATCTCTGAGTCTTAGTTTCTGCTTTATTTTGCACAAAAATAGTAGGCTATGTAGAATATTGAGAGTTCTGTGGGGAAAAAAATCAAAGAAACTTAATAGAGCAAAGATAATAAGGAAAAGCAGATTGTGAAAAACATTATTCTTGAAAATTCCAGATTCTGAAATGACCATAAGTGCATACTGGTGGAAATAAGACCATGCTTTTATTCCAGCATTTGCGTAATTCCATCCTAGCTACAAACCAGTCTCTGTCAATCAGTTGCCTTGGTTTTAACTGTCCCTCCTCAGTTTACACCTGCACAGACTTTGCATCCTTGGGATCCTTTATCATGTCCCTCATATTCTTGGCATTTATTTACACAAAAGGTGGTTGCATCACAGTGTGATAAAAATAGAGTTGCATGTTCATTAACCTCCGTAACTTCAACTAACCATCGTGAAAGAATATTTTGCCCTATATGTACTATATAATTGACCCATTCACCCAACAAATACATGTTGACCACCTACACTACCTGCCAGGCTCCACTGTAGACACTTGAAGAAGTCTCTGTCTTCTAGGAACCTAGGGGAGATGTGCCAATGGGAAATTTTGAATTGGTGGCTTGGTGCACTTGGGTGTGAGTGGAGGTTGACAGTGCTGTTCCCCACTGGGGTCTCGCCTGTGTTCAGTGCTTTCCTCCACACCCAAAATGGGGGCAAGCTAAACCCATATGGCATGGACAACACCTTCAGTATAGCCCACAGAACAACCCCAGAGGAAAGCCTAGAGTGTCTGGGAAGAGCATGAGGAGTGGCAGTAATCTGACACTTTTAGGCTGGAGAACTCGAAGCTCACTAGATGTAATTCATTTTTTTTTTTTTAAATCTTCACCAGAGGACAAGTTTCCATTGCTTTTAGAGACAGAGCGGAAGGAAGAGAGAGAAAAAAATGTTGATGTGAGAGGGAAACATTAATTGGTTGCCTCGCATGCACACCCAACTGGGGATGGATTACCCGCAATTTAGGCGTGTGCCCTGATCAGGAACAAACTGGCAACATTTCAGTGCAGGGAATGATGCTCCAGCCAACCAAGCCGTGCAGCCAGGGCTAAGCTCACTAAATTTAAAGCATGTCCCACATAAAGATGGAATAAGCAAAAGAGATTCAAAATGATTATTTTTCCATTTAAAAAATGATAATCAGAAATGAGCATAAATTGATTAATGAAAATGTTGAAGTTCTGGAATTTGGGTCAAAGAAAACATTTTATATTAGTATAAAGATAAAAACAGTCGTGAAATTCCTTAAATTCCTTAAATTCATATTTCAGTTTTAAGCTGACTGGCTCTTCATTCCCAAGAATAACCACAAGGGAAAAGTGTATAAAGGCATAGAAATGGGCATTTTTGTGGCTTTGCCTTCTCTGTCTTCAGGTAGAAAAAACTAGAGCCTAATTATTCTATAATAATTACAGTTTTCTCAGTCCTATTGCTCTTTGACCTTACAGCAAATTCTCCCTGGATAGTTTAATATTCTCTACCACTTAAAATCAAATTTTCTACATTGCTTTTATTTAAAAAGGTCACATAGCCATAGATATAATCGCCTGATTAAAAAACCTTCAGCAGCAGAGTTAAAAGTATCCTGCTTTTATCTTCTAACAGGATGAGTTCAGATGGTTCCAAGCAATATTTTTAAACTGTCACTTAATCCTTTACAGCTAGTAAGCTGTTCTACAAGATCATGGTGATTATCCACAAGGTTGTGTAATTTATCTTAGCAAATTTTTTTCTTCTGTATAATTGATGTCCACAAAATGCAGGAATCTTTAATATGAGAAAAATTAATATCAATCTTTAAAACAGCAATTTATTATAGAATGCAAAACAAAGTTTAAAAGATATGTTTCCAGTTTGCCATTACATAAAGAAAAAACCATTTCTGAAGAATCAGTGTCCACTTATCCTATTTGTTTTAACTGATCAGATTTTATTGCTTTTGATCAGAGGTTCCCACCTGGTGTTTGGTGCAAGGAGCTGAGTATAATGTGAAATTTAGAGGACTCAGCAGAACAGTGACTTTTCTAAGCATGAAAATATGTAACACATTAGAGACAACCTAATAGGAGTCACCACAGCATTGTACTAAGTTTAATAAATTAAATCAGCTCCAATTTTTAAACTACAGATAAAAAATGTTAAATGTTAAATATTATATACATACCTGTCCTAAATAGTAAGCAGCTTCTTTTCAGAATTCTACTTAAATTTACTAGGTGTTACTCTAACTGCTGGTGGATCCAGGAGCAGCGAGATAAAATTGAAATGAAGAACATGTGACTCAAATATTTTTAAAATGCTTAGCTGGCCAAGGAAAGCCTGCCCTGAATTGTAGCTAATGCATGGTCTAACAAAGCTCTAAGGAAGTATTTGAGCTTGGGAAGCTGGAATTTCCAAGAAGATTGGTTCCTCTGATCACTTCAAAAGATTTCCAATAAACTAAGAAAAACAAGTTTATTTTCACCCAACTTAACTGTATAGAACATTTTGGTTGACTTGCCAGTTGTGAAGATTAATGTCTACATATCATAACAAACAAACAGGAGACCCATTTGACTTCAGGAGTCAAAGGCAGTTGACCTGACACAACCGTGGCCGTATTCTCCCCATTTGTTCCTCTCTTCTTTTGTTTCAGATATGCAAAGTACGGGAGACGCTTGGCTGAGCCAGAGTAGTCTCCCAGTCTCCGTTCCCAGTGCTGAGACTGAGTTATTTAGCTTTAGGTTCACCCAGGATAACGTCATGCCAAAGAAGATGGCACAGATATGTTGCTACTTGGCTTTGTCATCAGGGCAGGCCCAAGAATCCAATTCAAAGTCCTGGGCGCCCTTCGCCTCAGCTTCCTTTATCTTTCGCAAATCTGTAAGGCAAAGGATTTAATCCTGCTCTATCATCCCACATTTTTTCTTCCCAAACTGTAATTACTCTCAACAGGAATAATAAACTCAGTCTTTATAGTTTTATAGTTGAACCAGGCAAGGTTGGAAACATAAGTTTTGAAGAAATCCCAACTTTTGCCCGGACCTCATGAGATAAAGTTTTCTGACTAAGGAGAGTTTTACTTTTCCCTACTGTGGAATAGAAACACCAGAAAGTCGTTGGGGAAGGACCATGTAAGACTTTCTGTTCTGCAGTGTGTTTATAGCATCCCAGCTCCAGCTGTTTTGGGGAGAATGAAATGTTGGGATTGCACATTTGGCTGACATGCACGACGATTAGCAGTGTACGATCGAGTGGGAGGCCCCTTAAGTCCATCCCTCTGCTTCTACACAAGTACGTGGGGACCCTGAGCCTCAGAGCTACTCGACAGAGGGCGAAACCAGTAATAAATGCGAGGACTCAACCTCAGGTTTTCTGGCCCTCGGTGCACCAATTTTTTCTCAGTAGCCCCTCATGTCTTACTGCACCACTGTCACATGAATTAACACCATAAAGCTGGTTTACATTTTGTTTGACGTGAGTGAGGCAGTTATGACTATTTTTATGGAATTTAATAGCCACCTCTCTCAGTTGCGGTTAATTAGGATCTGAGCAGACACGGCAACTGTACCAATGCTGGCAGTAAATATCACATAGTAGTCAGGAGAGCGTCACCATTGAAGACAGCAAGACAGAGGGGGCAGTGGGCCAGCATTCCAATTTGCCCTTCCCACGGTTCTCATCTTCCTTATAGGGGACGGAGAATGGTACAAAGCTAACAGTGTCTTCCATATTTTGGATCACTGTTGGAGGGAAAAAAATCCAAAGTTCATTCCTACAGGACTTGAACTGAGTAAGGAAATAGTTACAAAAAACACCTTGAAGAACCTAGAACTCCTGTTACTGAACAAACCACTTTGTAGTAGATGCATAACTGATACAGAGGATGCACTAACCTCCTGCTCAGATTTCCTCGATAAACTCAGCCACATGCAATTCACACATGTGTTTCTCTTTGGATCCCAGAGGATCCATGGCACACAGCTTTCTATGTATTTAATACTCTCCTTCTGTTGCAAAGCAACAAAAACAATACAAACTCTCATACTTCTTAGCTTAAAAAGGAGGGGATTTTGTGCCACCATGCCGGAGGGGGTGCCAGAATTTGGCCTCAGGACAACTGAATGCAGGGACTCTACCACTGTCCAGATATATATATATATATTTTTTCTTTTTCTCATTTCTTGTCTTGCTTTTCTCTGAATATTGCTTTCATTCTCTCCCATTACCTATGATAATGATCTTTCTCCACACAGCAAGGGATATGGGGGAGATGTGTGTGTGTGTGTGTGTGTGTGTGTGTGTGTGTGTGTGTGTACCTGCAACTCTGAGGTTACATTCTTTTAGCCTTGTAATAAGGAAAAAAGAAAACTCTCTACCAATTTAACACAGGTAGATAAATCATCAGGGAAGATTTTGTTGGCCTTGGTTTGGATCATGTGGCTGATTTTAACCAGTCACTATAGACAAAAGCCTTGCTATTTTGCTGGTGCTAACTCTGGCCATGTGATCACACCTGCAGCCAGCAGGTAGAGGTTTTACCAGAATAAACTGAAGTAGCACAGGCATAGCCACACAGAATCCCGAGCACGTAACTACCTCAGTCTGCACCTACTAATAGCTAACCTTCAACACTCACCAAATGCTTATCATATTACTACCAACAGTCTACGTACTTTGCACTTATTAACGACTTTGATCCTCATTGCCCCGAGAGGTGGGCTGTATTATTACTTCCACTTTAGAAGACACCGAAGCTCAGTGGGGTTGAGTAATTTGCCCAGGCCACACAGCTAAATGGCAGAGCCATACTAGGTGGCCCTGGATGTACACTATTAATTTGGACACTGTAGTTTTACAGCCTGGATGCCTGCTGGCAAACTTTTGCCCCCGTCTACAGAGATCTTCCCTTCACCATCTTTGGTACTTAGCAATATTTTCTTATTTAAAGCCAACTCATCCACTTTAACTCTTTATTCTATCACCTTTCGCTTCTTCAGGAATTTGTCCACAGTCTTCCCCTCTTTACCAATGTCTTCAGACCCTTCCCGTTTTCTGGATCATCTCCCCGCCGCCTTCCTGTTTCACCAAAACCCCATAATCTCCCTACTTTTATAATTAAAGTTTTTTTAAACAGTATTTTTTACACAGGGCCCGTACTTCATTACCTCCTTCCCATTCCCATCTGTCATCTGCCCTGTCCCCAGCGCTGTCGCACGCACTATCCCAGTGAAGTGGCTTCATCAGCAATTTCACTGCCTCTGGGTACCCAAAGGCTGACTCCACTGGACCAGCCCGGATTTTACCCAGACACTCAGAGGTCTGTACCACCAGACACTCTTACCCTCTCACTTTGTAAAGCTCCAGGTTCCTTCCACCCTGAAGAATATTCCCTCTCATTATTTTTTTAAACATTTTTCTTTGGCCACTCCTTAAATGATACACTTTTCCAAGGGTTTGTTGTTTGTGCCTCTGTTTTTTGCTCTGTGATAGCTCCTTAGGAGCTGTCTTACACACGTCTATAAATCTAACTTCCATCTCTTTGCTGGTGACTCCCATTTATGGGTCCAGTTCTGAGCCCTTCTCCATGAACTCCAGACCCATATATATGATTTCTCTAATTATCTTCCCTTGGACCTTATAAGTCATATGGATCCAGTGAATAGTTTTAAGCAGAATAGAACTATGATCATATTTTTATTTTATAAAAAAGAAAGTATTTAAGAAGCAACATGAAGCTTGAGTTGGGATTCTTGGCAAGATTACTTAAGATATTGAAATAATGCTGAGATAAAGAAATATTGAATTAGAACACATCAGATGGAGAAAAAGGATGTGTGAATTATTTCAGACAAAGTGGACTAAATTTGGTAGATTAAATGTAGGTATAAGAGAGGAGTGTGTAGGAATGACTTCTGGATTTCTGACATAAATAATTAAATGGTGATACAATCAAACAAGATTGGAATGCAAGGATATGAACACATTCTAGAAGGGAAAATAATACATATCACACTAAGGCTATGTGAGTCCTCCCGCTGCCCTCTTTTCCGCTCACCATTCTAGACGTACTTGTGTTTACTTTAGGTTACACTGGCTCCAGGTTCATCTCTATGGTGGCTGGACAGAAACCACAAAACCCCTTTAACAAAACTGCAATGGAGTCATTTTGAGAAAAGTAGAAAGAAAAAAATAGCTGCTAATCCAGAAGAAATTCTCTAGATCAGCCATTTTCAACAGGAATTTTTAAAACATGCAATACCTGACTAGTCAGGGGCACTGATATCTTTTCCCTTAGATTGTCGAATAAAAAATGACAACAGCAACACAACAGTAACCTTTCTTAAACCACAAATATATAGGTCATGTAAGAGAGTTGCATCTTATTGGTCATGTAACGTAATAAGGTTGTGTCTGATCGGTTAATTCTTGGTACCAGAATCCTTATATACAAGTTTCAGCACCCGATTTATTAAAAAGTCACTTTGGAGCAAAAAGGGTAGGTAATTACTAGTATTATTTTTATAAATCAATCAGAAGTATACCTATTTTTTGTCATATCAGCAAAAAATACATTTTTTGGCATACTGCAGAAGTTCAGTAATTGGTTTGTGTGTGCCATGAGATGAATAAGGTTGAAAATCACTGTTCTGGATGAAAGCAAACTGCCTGGTCCCAGAGTAAATGAATTTTAGCTACTTGCTCAGCTGTATCTCTGATACAAAGGCCTCTCTTCCCTGTTTGCGAATACCCTGGGCCCCTGCATAGACTTTAATCATTAACTTTGTTCTCTCTTGCTCACCAAACTCCCCTTTTAGTATCTGCTTGTTCTTCAAAAAGCAATTCTTGGTGCCATCAATCTCTTGTGGGCACTGTTAATCTCTTGAGTGCTTTACGTGGAAGGGTATAATCTTTTTCCCTTTCTATCTACTCTCTACAGTGTTCCTTCCTGTAGCTGATATTGGATGTGCTCCCAACCCCAAACTGGGACTTTGAATTGTGTTTTACACAGGTACAAAGAAATTGGGGCCGAATGTTTCTTGCTGTAGGTTAGCAATCCCTTTATAAATCCTATATGTGCATTGCAACACTGTTCTAAACCCGGCTAATGTTAACGTTGTTATCCCAATACTAATGCTCTAGAAAACCAGGTGTAGCTGGTGCTTCGTATGTATGAGACAGACATTATATATTAAATGTTGAACAAACTCTGTCTGGCTTTACAGAGTATATGATGAGGCATTGTTTGGCTTTTAATTCTGCCTCAGGTATGGAGCAAAGAAACAGATTTGGAAACAAGAATAAATCTTAACTCCACACAAAAGCCTAGCCCACTAGAATTCCACCAAGGAGAACCATCCCCTGCAATTTCCCTGTGCCATAGCCCAGTGCTTTATGTGGGAAATTATTCCACTGTTCTCAAATGCACACGCCTGAAAGCAGAACACAGTGGGGAAGGAACATGCTTTGACCCGAGTTTACTCATTATAAACAGATTCATCCTTAGGGTTTGGCCGATAATGATGTTGAAATTACACGGTGGGACGGAGGTGAGGTAGAGGAATTTAATGGTGCAGGACTCTAGCAAGGAGGGAAGGAGAACACAATACCGCTAACAATTCTGCAAAAACCCTACAGATGGATGAAGGCGGGTACTAAAATTCACATTTATCTATGTATACATTTGACTGGTAAAACCCTGCCATACCATCTACTAAGTCTGAATTTCATTCTCTGGTTTTTCTCCTTTACAGGCATTTTAATTTGATATTTGCTTGACAGAAATGTTTGGGAGCTGGAGGATTATACAATTGATCTTCACAGGCTCTCAAATCTCCTGATGAAAAGGGAACATAATTTAATACTTTTCAAAGGAATCAACTACTAAATTATTGCTATAGATTTTTGGGTGGGATCTTCAGAAAACAAAACAAAAAAATTCCTGAGTAGAATATTTTTTAAATTCCTTGTTTAAATTTTTTTGTTTGTCTTTGGGCGGTGATCACACAATGCACAGTATACAATGATGTATCGTAAAATTCTACACTTGAAACCTATATAATTTTATTAACCAATGTCGCCCAAAAATGTAATTAAAAGGAAAAAATAAGTGTTTAATCAATGAGTTGTATTTAATATTTACTTTAAAAATAAGAGCAAATGATGAGTAGTTTCTCAATTTCAAAGTGAAAACAGGTCGATCTGCAGTGCATGAATATGAACCCAAACACATGCCTCCTTCATTTGCACGTTGCTGCTTTTAGCACACACGAAAAAGCCCTTCACCTGGTTCAAAATCACAGCCTATTTACTAAAAATCTCCACTGAAACCACACCCATAAACAGTGTTAGCTGGAATCCCGTAGCTCCTGAGCAGGCCTCCAAGACTGTTTTAATGGTCTGTCATGCCCTGAGAGACTGAAGTCTGTGTATGAAATCTTAATTCCTCCTCTGAGCCTTGCAGATTTTCTCAAGAACTATTAGTGTTAGTGTAAGCATATCCTAAAGGGTCAGACTTGCTAATGCACCTTTAATTCTTTCCATGGATGACCCTCTCCCTTGAGAAAACTCTCCAATCACATAGTAACGAAGACCTGCAGCAAGTGTCTGACACTGAATGTACAATGAGCGGAGAATGAGATAGCTAGGTGTGGATCAAAGTCCTTAACAAAATCCCTTTGCCACTGGGATTTTGCTTCACTAAAGCTCATCACTTCTAATCTGAGAAAGGCAGGAGGCCCTGAGGCTTAAATAGGAGGAAGTTATGTGGCCAGAGTGGGGAATGCGTCCCTAAAGGGTGCCATGTCTTTACTTAGGAGATCAGCTCTCTGAGAACTTTGTGCTCACCAACGTTCTTGATGTTTTAGAAAGAAGCCATCATTATTGTTTATATTTTCTGAAGGTGCCTCTTTTTACTACTAGACTTAATATAAAAGAAAATATACGAGGGGGTCACAAGAAAAACTGGAATTTATTTATAAAAAATTGTGTATTCATTCTTACACGTTTAAACTTTAGTCACTTTCAAAGTATTCTCTGTTTGATGCAATATACCTCTTGAAATGTTTTTTTCCACTGCTTAAAAGTTTTTCAACTCATCAGTTTTGATGCCTTTTAGTGCTTCTGCCATTTTTTTGTTTGTTTGTTTGTTTCACCTCTTTAACTTCAACAAAATGTTTTTTTACTGTCCTTTGTGGACATTTTTCATCAAGGGAAACAAAAAAAAGTCAAGGTGAGACCAGGTGACTAGGGAGGGTGGGGCACCAGGATCACGCTGTTTTTGGTCAAAAACTGCTGACTGCTGAGCCAGGAGCAGTCCTAAATCACCCAGCGTGAAACAGGCAAATGCATTAAGAGTTTTTGAAACAAATTCACGGAAACCAAGTGCAGCCTCTCACAACAACACCAGTTAATACACTGATACAGATGGGTCCCCAGAACACTCACCTAGTACAAGAAGCCTGTACTACAAGGGGCCCATCCCACGGAAGATAATTCCAGTTTTGGGGAGGTCCCTCCTTCTCAACTCTTTTAGCAGCATAATTCAACAGTTCCACAATAAAATGCTCTATGCTTTTTACTGTAGGAAAATGAGAATCCTTAGAAATTTTGTAATCCTGTCTCTCACTCATTTATCTCACTAGGGTATCAAAGCTTATTGGAAATTATGACACGTGAGCAATGCTGGATTGTTGTTGGTAAATAAAGAAGTTTAGAGGTTTTGCCTTCAGGCTGGGTTCTAAGTTAACCCCATCAGCATTTCCCACTTTCAGGTTTAGGTGCGTTTTTTTTTTCTACCTGCAGATACAGGTGAAGGACAGAAACGGTTTCACTTAATGAAGCTAGTTAACTTTTAGAAAGACATTATTGCCATAATCACAAGCTTGGATTGACATGGATGAGGGATTCTCTGCCCAAAGGTTCATAAATGAAATAAAACTTTCATAAATGAAATCCCCTGGGTGTGTCTTTTATTCATGACACTCCCTTCTCAGTTTCTGAGTGGACTGGATTGCTGTAAAGGTCCTTCCTTGGCCCTCAGTTCACGTGAGCGAGGAGGCTCGTAGAATGTGAGCCAGTTGCCCTGACGCTTACTCCTTCTGAGGTTTGACTCAGCGTACAGTTCGGGTGTATCCATGGCGCACCTAACGACCCACTTGATAACCAACTGTATCAAGGACTCGTTCGGAATAACTGTTTAGAACAAAGTGTAAACCACTTCACTTGAAAGGAGACTTATTTTCTTAAGACACTCTGCTAGTATGTCAGGACCTTGTTCTTGTCTAGCCTGCCTTTACTGCTCACTTCTGTACCATTTACATCTCCAGAGTCAAATTTGTTCATTACTTTGTTAAGGCATTAATTAAAGTAGTTAATCCCTTTAAGCACTTATAACAATTAATTGTAACTGAAAATTTATATGGGTATATTAAAAATCCTAAACAAAATAACCTAGAAATGAAATTACCCTTTGTGTTGATTAAATTTGTGTTAACTTTACTGGATCTCAGGATACCTGGATCGCTGGTTAAACATTATTTTGGGTGTATCTGTGAAGGTGTCTCTGGAAGACAATAGCATTTGCATCAGTGGGCTGAGCAGAGCAGATGGTCTTCCCCACATGGGTGGGGTGGGTCCAGGCTATGGAGGGCCTGAATAGAGCAAAAGGCAGAGGAAGGGTGAATTTGAGGATTTCTGCCTCATTGCTTAAGAGGGTGCTCCTGGCTCTCAGGCCTTCGCACTCGGACCAGAATCTCTACCATCGACTCTCAGATCTCCAGTCTTCAAAATACCCACTGGCAGACTTTCTTGCATTCCCAGCCTGCAGGCAGCAGGCAGCAGGACTATTATATGGGCCCATAATCACATGGGCCCATATAATAGTCCTCCCTTACCAAACAATAGTCATGCTTTCCACAGTTTCGGTTACCCACTGTCAACTGTGGTTCAAAAACATGAAATGGAAAATTCCAGAATAAACAATGCATAAGTTGTAAATATTATGCCATTCTGAACGTGTGACAAACTCTAGTACTGTCCCACTGTAGTCCCACCTGGGACGCGACTCATCCCTTCGTCCAGCGTCTCCACGTTGTGTTGCAGTGTTATGTTCAAATAACCTTCATTCTAACTGAATGATGTCACATTCACATAACTTTGAGTACAGTACATTTTTATAATTCTCCTATATTATGTTACTTCTATTAATCTTCAACTGTGCCTTATTTATAAATTAAACATTACCATAGCTATGTAAGTAAAGAAAAAGCATAGCTCATATAGGTTTGGTACTACTGCAGTTTGGGGCCTTCCCGGGGAGCCCTGGCACGGATCCCCTGCAGATGAGAGCGCACTGCTGTACCTCGTAATAAATCCTCATTGGTTCTGTTTCTCTGGAGAACCCTGACTAATGTGCCCTCTATTTGGACACCTGTTTTCCCTCCAAATCTGTAAAGGTTATCAATGGGACCGATGCAGTGTGCACCACGGGAACGCGGAATGGTCACGTCCCTCTGCCAAGTGCCCCATCAGACCAAAGGACAAACTCAGGGGCAGTTACGCTGTTCTTCTGCACTCTGCTCATTAGGCTGCTGGGTTCTCGGACTCACTAGTTTACAATCAGTAGACTTTCTTCTTACAAATCAGTTTATTCTAATGTCTTCTGCATCTTACCCAGTAGACGGGGTAAGACTTCTTCTTATTCTAATATCTTCTGCATCTTACCAGCTATCACTTTGGTGTAGGAAAATACTAACTTGCAGTCCCCAGAAGACCTAGCCAGTCACTTAACCACCGAGACAGTCTCTGAGATGCAAAGCAAATTTCACATTACAAATTCTATTTGGTTTAAAAGAAATGAAGCAGCCTGGTGTGTTTATTCCCTAGAGTTCCCTTTGTTTCTGTCAAAGGTAATACATTTTTAATATACAATTAAATATTATGATAAAAGTATATAAGCATATAGTTCTGAACTTTCCTATTGCTAAGTGACCCCTAAGTTTATTTTCAATAACTTTTTCACAGAATATAATCATAATATTAAAGAAAGATCTTATTGAAAATTACTACATGATCGGCTCTCTGTGATATGAGTGACCCTAAAGTACATATTTACATTTTAATTATTTATGTAACTAACATTAAAAAGTAAAACTAATTGAAAACAATGACTAACCTAAGTTTTAGACAAAAGGGAGAAATAAAATTGAGGCTCCTCAATGTGCATATGGATCTGGGCAATTCCTCCATTAAATCAATTCTCTCCTTGACTCACGGGTATAAAGAGTGGCCTGCTGCCTATGAATTTACTCTCGCACTGGGGAGGCGCGTGTATGTACCTCATCTCTGATTAAATCAGAGTTCTTCAGGGATGTATACTCATGTGTGTTCACGCAAAACATCCCTGTTGGGGTCAGCGATTGGTCTTTGCTCTTTTTGTGCTACTACTCACCTCCATGGAGAAGAACATCGGAGGGTCAAATCCAAAGTCAGAGAAACAAGGTTTCTCCTACAAAAAGGGGAAACTCTCTTCTCCAAATTCAGAGGCTTTTTAGTTTGTTTCCAAAGATGGAAAAAATGCTGAGTGAAGGAAAAATAGTGACTATGAAATAATAATTTGGGAGCCTAAATGAGAATAAAAAATATGTTTGGTATTGAAAGTGCTGTCATTGTTAAAACACCTAATTTGTCCAAAACAAACTTTCAGGAGCATAGCCAAACACTTGGGCATAAAATGAAACTCAAGAGAAAGTTGGACTAAAAAGAAATGCTGACAGATATGTTAGTCATGCAAAATAAGGGAGTTTTCATTTTGGAGATGTGCAGAACAGACAAGAATGTAAGTAACTGTGTGTCTGCCGTTTACCTACAAATTCCATCTGCCAAATAATTCCAAATTATTATTATTAATAATAATTATTAATTATCCTTAATTATTCCAAATAAATAAATAATTATTAATTACCCTTAATTATTCCAAATAAATACATCCTGGCCTTCTTTTCACAGGACTCTTTGTTTAACCTCTCTGGAATTTTTGTTTTATTTTTTAAATCTCCTACTACAGGTGCTAATGGACAAAGTTTCTCTTTGTCTTATAGCTAGGCATCTCTTAATGACAGAAAATGGTGTTTCTTTTTTATTTCTACTGGGAACCATTTGGGCCTCGTTATTTGAAATGCATGTTTATGATCAGGCAGAGAGAGGTAATGTGTTTTTTGCAAAGAGATGAACAAAAATACGTCAAAGGACAATGTAAAAAATTAAAATATCTTAAGCTCTTGGACACACACAGAAATAAGGAACAAACAGATCAGAGTGAAATTGCTTAGTAATTATCCATTCAGTTCTTTATGATTTATCTTCAAACATATGGTGCCTGTTAATATACAAAATTATTGAGAGTATCTAATGGAAAATGTCACCAAACATGATTATATCTGTGCATGTGTGCATAAACATACATATATGGTAAATGAGAGAGAAAGGTGGATTTTTAGTAGAAAAGGAAGGAAGTTGCAGGCAAAGTTAAAAGTTAAACTTTAATGTTGTAAATAGTTCTCAGGAATTAGAACAATCATATTAAATCATCATATATTTTTATTAATTTAAAATATGTAAATGGCTTCAGGATTTTAAAATATAAAATATTTATTTTTATATTTTTAAATTATATTCATTATATTATTATAGTTGTCCCAATTTTTCACCCTTTGCCTCCACCACCCTGCACCCCCAACCTGTCAGACAATCACCACACCATTGTTCATGTCCATGGGTCATGCATATAAGTGCTTTGGCTTATTCTATTTTCTATATTGTATTTTACATCCCCATGGCTGTTCTGTAACTACCTATTTGTACTTCTTAATCCCCTCACCTCTTCACCCATCCTCCACAACCCTCCCCCATCTGGCAACCATCAAATGCTCTCCATATCTGTGATTATGCCTCTGTTCTTCTTGTTTGCTTGGTTTGTTTATTAGATTCAATTGTTGATAAATATGTATTATTGCCATTTTATCATTCATAGTTTTGATCTTCTTCTTTTTCTTAAATAAGTCCCTTTAGTATTTCATATAGTAATGGTTTGGTGATGATGAACTCCTTTAGTTTCTCCTTTTCTGTGAAGCACTTTATCTGCCCTTTGATTCTAAATGATAGCTTTGCTGGGTAGAGCAATCTTGGCTGTAGGTCCCTACTTTTCATGGATATTTCTTGTCATTCCCTTCTTGCCTACAAAATATTTTTGAGAACTTAGCTGACAGTCTTATGGGAACTCCTCTATAGGTAACTAACTGTTTTACTCTTGCTACTTTTAAGATTCTCTCTTTATCTTTAACCTTTGGTATTTTAATTACTATGTGTCTTAGAGTGGGCCTCTTTGCATCCATCTTGTTTGGGACCCCCTGTGCTTCCTGGACTTGCTTGTCTATTTCCTTTGCCAAATTAGGGAAATGTTCTTTAATAGATTTCCAGTTTCTTCCTCTTTCTCTTCTTCTGGCACCTCTATGATGTGTGTGTCAGAGGCTCTTTCTCTTCTTCTGGCAACCTCTTGAAGTTGTGCCAGAGGCTCCTTATACTATCCTCATTTTCTTTTATTATTCTTTTTTCTCTTATTGTTCTGATTAGCTGTTTTTTGCTCCCTTATGTTCCAAATCATTGATTTGATTCTTGGCTTCACCCACTCTACTCTTGTTTCCCTGTAAATTGTTCTTTATTTCAATTAAGGTATCCTTCATTTCTGACTGAATCTTTTCAATGCTGCTGAGCATTGCTGCTAAGTTCCTTGAGCATCCTTGTAACAAGTGTTTTGGTTTGCTTATCTCCATTTTGTTCAGCTCTTTTTCTGGAGTTTTGATCTGTTCTTTCACTTAGGCCATCTTGCTTTGTCTCCCCATTTTAGCAGCCTCCCTGTGTTTGTTTCTATGTAATAAGTAAAGCTGCTATAATTCCCTGTCTTGGTAGCATGGCCTAATGTGTTAGGTGTCCTGAGGGCTCCAGTGACACAGCCTCCCCTATCACCCAAGCTGGGGACTTGAGGTGCACCTTTGGTGTGGGCTGAGTACACCCTCCTCTTACAGTTGAGCCTTGGTTGCTGTTGGCAGGACAATGGGAAGAATTCACCCAAGTCAGTCAGTTGCAAGGATTGGCTATGACTATTGACCACCAACCTCTGCTCCTCTGTGGAGGATCAGTTGTGTGTGGGTAGGGTGGTGAAGCTCCAACATGGTCTGTAGCTATTCACTGGGAACACAAGCCTTGGGGTTTCCTAGGCAGTGCAGGCCAAGCTCAGTCCCCACCTGTGTTTTGCCTGGGGCCACCCTGCCTGAGCTATAAATCAATCTGAGATGGCTGCTACTGATGCTGGGCTTGGAGATTCCCAGGCAAAGCCAAGCTGTGAATCTAGGCTGGCTGCTGCTAATGCCATGCTTAGAGCCACTTAGCAAGAGGTGGGGGGCTAGTAACTCAATGACACCAGCTATTGCTTGTTTGGAAAGATTTAGGAAGTTGTCAAGCATGAGTGAAGTCCAGTCACTCATATGGAAAAGTCATTGTTCACAGCTGTAAGTTGGATGGGACTGAGTGTCAGGGGATCTCCAGGGTGGGGCAAACAGTGTTAGCCAGGTTGAAAGTGTCTCCGATATGGCACCTATGTGCTGGCTCTGAGGCTCTTTGGGGGGGAGGGCTCAGAAAAGGGACAATGGCCTCTTCCTGCCTTTCTGTCTGGGAGAGTCCTGTCCCCAGCTCTCACCTTGATGCCAAACACTTCAGTTACTCCCTGTATACCACTGGTGCCTTTCAAGTTGCTACTGTGGTGCATGAACTCAGAAGGAGTGATCCTGAGAAATTCTTTGTTTGGGTTCTTTAAAAGGAACTATTTGGGACTCCAGAATTTTCTTCTACTGACTCAATCCCCATTGGTTTTTGCAGCCAGAAGTTATGGGGACTTATCTTCCTGGCACTGGAACCCTGGGATGGAGGACCTGGTATGGGCCTGGGACTACTCACTCTGGAGATATCCTTCCCAAATTTTTATCCGCCACATGTGGATGTAGGACCTGCTTGTTCCATGTCTGTGCTACTCCTACCAGTCTGGATGGATGTGGTTTCTTTAATTCCATAGTTGTTAGACTTCCATTCAACTCAATTTCTTTTTTTAAAAAATTAATTAATTTGTTTTATTAAATACTTTTGAATTTTATTGTTGTTCAAGGACAGTTTTCTGCCTTTCCCCCCACCCCTCCCCATACCAACCATCCCCACCTCCCTCCCCTGTTTCCAGCCCCCCTTGTTTTTGTCCATGTGTTCTTTATATCAACTCAATTTCTGACAATTCTGATTGATGGTTGTTCTATAATTTAGTTGTAGTTATGATGTGGTGTGTAAGGAGGTGAGCCATGTTTATCTATGCTGCTATTTTGACCAAAGTCCCAATAAAATTTTTTTAAACCAAAGATTAATTTTATAGAAATTATACTAAACAGATTTGATAGGATCATAAGATTAGCAAATAAAAGTACAGGAAACCAGTTTAATTCAAATTTCAGATAAACCACAAATAATTTTTAGCCCAAGCATATTCCAAATATCGTATGGGACGTAGTGAATAGACTGCAAGGCTATTCATGTTTGCTTGAAATCAGAATTAAGGCTGATCTGCGACAGCTGAAATTTGTACTTCCAGGGCAGACACACAATGACTTATCTTCCTGTCTGCTATCTCTAAATTGATAATATCCCTTATTTCATATGAATATTTTTCAGCGTGGGTCATACTTATATCTTTACAAATTATTTGGTGTTCATTGGAAATTCAGATTTTATCTGACAACACTAGAACATGCTAGAATTACTTTTAATAGCAGTGACATACAACATTAAAAGAAATTGATCCAAATTTCAAATCATTTGGAGTATTTGTCACTGAAAAGTTTTAGAAAATGAGCGATTTGTGGAACGTATCTGTGATCAATGCTTAGTAGATGCAATTTTTTTCTAATCCAAAATGCCTAATCTGGAGTTTGTAAGGTTGGGGTTTTGATTTTGCTCTTTTTGAAAATTAGACATATAGGGAGGACCAAATGCAGTAATAGCCTTGCATTATCTGTGTTTTCCTCTTCACATTGTTCCATGCCTTCACTATTGTGTTCTTGCCTAAAACAGTCATTCTTACCTGTCTTCTGTCACTTTCTCTTCACCCTTTGTTTGTGGCTGCCTTGGCTGTTTCAGGCTGGGTCCAGGGTCTTCAAACTGACCCTCAACTCTGCTTTACACAAATCTTGAATTCGTCAGATCAGTAGTGACCAGGAGGCTGACAGAAATGTTTAGTCAGGTGGGCTTCCCTGAGGTATCAATTCATTTACATCTCCAACTGTTTACTATAACTGATGTGGTTAGTGAATATTTCACTGTCCATAAAGGGTCATGTAAACACTCCACTGCCCCTTTGCCTGGTAAAAACCATTATCATGCCATTTGTTACAAACTATGACTTAATGTGGATCCCACACATAAATTCTAGGAACTTCACTCTAGGAATCAACAAGAGCTGTTGCAATTCAGGGAAAGCGTTGGCAGCAGAACTATTCTCACCTCAGCTTAGAGTCATTTGAAGAGGCCTCCAGAAAGCACATTTATGTCAGAGATTGACTGGTTGGGTGAGTTAGAAGTTTAATGATTCAAATATCTGTACCTGACAGAGTGACCTTGTAGACTACTGTGAATAGGACAAAAGAAAGAGTACACTTTCAGTCCTCTCAATGGTGAACTTAATATTTTTAATAATAAGCTCCTAAATCAAGTATACCTATGTGAAATTATCTTATTTGAATTTGTAAGAGTTATTTGTATATTCTGGAGACAAGTATTTTGTCAGGTATATGTATTACAAATATTTTCTCCCAGGCTGTAATAACTTGTCTTTTAATTGATTAAGTACAGTTTGTAAGTGTTTTCCTTTTAAGAGTCCTGTCTAAGAAATCTTTGTCTGCCCTCAAGTTCATGAATATAATCTCCTGTGTTTTCTTCTAGAAACTTTATAGTTTCTATATTTAGGGCTGTAATTCATCTTGAGTTAATTTTGTGTATCATGTGAGTTAGGGGTTAAGTGGATCTTGTTCAGTGTGGTTTGCTTTTTTTTCTTCTCCAAAGTTATATAATCTCCCATTTCTTTTTGCTTTTGTTTACTTTCCAGTGGCCTTCAAGTGGTAGTTGTTGTAGTTGATGTCTTTAAATGTGTCTAAAGTGTATAATCATTACCATTAGGAGGATGCTTTAGTCCATTCAGGCTGCTATACAAAAACATTATGGATTGAGTGGCTTAACCCACACTATTTCTCATCGTTCCCAAGTCTGCGCAGTTCAAGATCAAGGTGCCAGCAGATTATCTGCTGAGGGTCTGCTTCCTGGTTCACATACAGCCATCTTCTGTGTCTCGGATGGCAGAGGTTATTTCATTGGAAACTACTCCTTCATTACCAGGACCCTTTCAAATATAAGTAACCTTCTTAAGTCAAGAGAGTTTGGTGATAATGCCTAACTCCTTTGGGTATCATGTGAGACAATCTTGTGTCAGCCAATTATGCCAAACGACCAAGCCTCCACTTGGCAAGGCCTTTGGGAAATACGAAATATTTTAGGTTAGGTGATGCAAAAAAGTGTGGGCTTAAAATAGAAGCTGTGCAATCCTGCCTTAGAGTTTAGAGAGAGTGGTCTAATGTTCTCATGAAAGTATTTTTGTCATTTATCAGGCAGTGTATATCTATAACAGTTTATTTTATTGCTTGGTACTAATTTTTTTCAGTTTTCAATAAGCCTCTCAACAGCAGTGAGATAAAAAGTACATGTTTAATGAAAAAGTAAGTAGTCGATTTCCATTTTTCAAGACAGTTGATGTTAAGCAAGTAATTTATTTGTCTGCATTTAGTGTTCAGCATGAGGGCAATTATAACAGTAGAAATTGTGAAAACCAGAAAACACAAATCTGCTAAGGAGCTACCAGCATCTGGAGGCAGGGTCAGGATGGTGGCGTAGGAGGATACTGAGCTCACCCTCTCCCCAGAACCCCTATATGGAGAGCGTTCTCTCCTGAGAATCAGCTGGGAGGCCACTGAACAGCTCCTGCACAGCAGACATGGGAGATCTCACAGAGGGAAGGTTGGGGAACTGTGAGAGTTCTCTGGAAGATGAAAAAGTGAGCCAAAACTGGTGGAACCAGTAAATGCAATTGTTTGTATTTCTCTGCACTTGAATAGGGGGCAGGAGCTCTCTCCAGGTTCTCTGGCTGACCTGCAAGGCTGCTAAAGTGTGTCTCCAGCCACCCCTCCAAGAGCTAGATCCAGCCAGAACAGAAGAGCTCAATAGTGTGCATCTGAGGGCCTCCTCTACCTAGAGAGTGATGCAACTGGTACAGCAGGATGCTGATGTGTGCACCCACAGGGATGCATGTACATACAATATTCCCCTGCCTGGGGAAAGTAGAG